>JAQGCN010000034.1:0-64261 GCA_034699725.1 Friesea truncata | reverse complement strand
TTAATTTTTTTTGAAAAATAAAAAATTGTGAAAAAAATTTAAAATTTCAAAAAAATTATCAAAAAGTGCGGACGGACTGGTTTTACCAATTATTACCTGGTTTTACCGAATTGGTTTTACCAATTCCGGCCGGCCGTCCGTCCGTCCGTCCGGCCGGAATTGGTAAAACCATAAGCCTTTCCAGCTACGCTGTCTGCGGCTAAAAATTATGCCTTGGATTTTTATAAATAAAATTTATGCCATGGATTTTTACGATTAGTAAGTTAAGAATGATTACTGTTAGCTTCTCATTTAGTTAAGGGTCAAGCAATCCGCTAACTCTGCTATTCCTATTTTTCTTTGCAGTAGGTTAGTTTAAATTTTTGAGTGGGAGAACAGCAGATCAGAAAAGTGTCTTTAGTTTTTAATTGTTTAAGAGGTCATCTGACCTTTAAACTCAAATTTTTAATCAAATAGTCATTCCCAGGTTCATAAGCTATCGATGGACAATTTTATCGCTTTTCTACGTGGTGTCAATCTGAATTGATGCGCGTTTATACACGGAAAGCAAAATAATTTTATATAAGTAGATGTTTGTGTGTCTCACAATAAATATGGTCCTCGTATATTAAATGGCATATTACCAAATAACTATACAAACTTATTCCAAAACAAAACAAATTGCAATTATTCACCTAAATTTTTATAAAATACTTCAACTTCATGAAAATTATATATGCTTCTGCTTGTAGTGCAAATCAAGAGCGACTATCTTAACATTATATGATTCGTATAATATTCAATTCAGTATCTGACATGATATTAATTTGTATTAATAAATACAAAATCAGTCAACCGAAATCGGGTCAAATACTCTATATTCAACTGCCTATCCATACATCATATTCACATCAGATCTTCATTTATTTATAATTCATCTATTCAAAACAAATTGGAGGTTAAAAGTTATGGACAGTATTTGGCATATAATTTTAATAATTTACGTGAGTTATTTAATTTTACTAACAAATGTTTTGGATTTTAGAGAGCACAGAGCAGTTTACGGATTTAAAATTTATCGATCCTTTCTATTGTATTTTAAAAATCTTGATTGGTTATTTCTAAAATATTCCGTGAAGGATTTACACTACTTATTTGAAATGAAATAGAACGGAACGGACATTCGACCTCCACAATTTAATTGAAGCAGTTCTAACAAAAAGAGTGAAAGTTAGATTCAAAAGGTATAAACTTTTCTTTCCCATAACACGTTAATCCATAAACTCTGGAAAACTGCTTCCTTTTGTTGGAGGAAGTGGATGGATCTTTGAAAAAATGATAAAAGAGGATGTTGAATGAGCTTCTGTGTAGGAGCCAAGACAATTAGCTTCGATTAAGTGGATAGGAAGAACAATGGGAAGAGGACCCAGGAGGGCGGAGACGGCTGACGCCATTTGTTGATGTTAGGACGTGATGCTTACTTGGGAATAATACGTGTGGGATTAGATAATAGAGCACACATCGCAGCATCATTATGAAGATTACCAAAAAATCCAAGGTTAACACAGGACAGGACGAGTTAAATAAAAGTCCCAGTCCCATCTTATATTCCCGATTCCAGGGTTATCTCAACCGGTGCGGTGTGGCGACAGGACGCAGGATGGATGGATCTTATAAGTTTCCGTCATTCTTAGATCAACATCTTTCCTCAGATTTCCTATGTTTAATTTCTGTCACATCGGATAGCCATGTTATACAAATTTTATAATAACTTCCTCATCCTAACTCCATAGTCCATACATGATGTCACATATGTTGACATTTCCATTCGTCTAGTTCTAACATAAATATTAAAATCCATATTAAACACCAACTTGGTTTTTCTGTAAAATATTAATTTATTCTGTCCAATAAGTTGAAGAAAGCGTTGCTTTACTCCAATCCAAACAATAATTTTTATAAATGTTTCCCTATTCACGGAAAACACAAGAACAGGATGATGAAATGTTTCCCTCCCCATTTGGAAAGATTTTCTCCTCCGGCGGCGTCATCTCCTCCGTCGCCACGGTCCACGATCTCTTGAACTTTTTTTTTTATGGAACACGTTGTTGTGGTCCTTTGCCAGGAGATAGACAAGGATTATGATGATGAGTTGATGAAGGAAAATATGACAGGATTCCAAACATTAGGAAATATGGTATATGAGTGATTTCATGGGAAAAATATCTGTAATTTTTAGTTACTACTGGAAGAAGAGGGGCTAATAATAAATGATATCCCAAAGTAAAGTAAAGTTCCATTCTTGCTCTTAACTCACTCCATTCTGTTCTGTTCCTTACCAAAAAGTAATGTATAGTGTCTGTTTTTTTCATCGCATCTTCTGATTTGGAAAGATGAAAAGGACGAGAAGAAACGGCGGCGCCTAGCTGCCTGGAGCCAAGGCACGAAAATTTCTGCTACTGCCAAAAATGTAATTGAACCCACTATAAGAACTGAGTAGATCCATGTGAGAAAAGAAGAAGAAGGGTGGTAGGGTGTATGGAGTAAAAAACTAGGGCCATTACTTTCTTCCGACCACTTAATTCTCAATCACCAGTTTCCTTCTACTCCTATTTCGCTTTTTCTATTGTTATATTTACGCAATTATGGAAAAAGATCCATGGCCACAAACAAATAGGAATAAAGTCGCCTTTTGCTTCCGTTCTTTCTTCAAAAATTATAGAGATCACTTATAATTATACAAAAAGGGTCAATACTAATTTTTATAAACAATTTTTATTTTATAAGTCACAGAAAAATACGCGAAACAAGACTCAACAATTACTAAAATTAATAATTATTAAAATAACTGACCTGAAAGTGTCCTTATTTTCATATTATTTAAAATGAATAGTAATAACTCGTCAATGCAAAAATTAATAGCAAATTGCTATACTGGAATACTGTTCAGAGACTTAGAAAAAACGGTGTTGTTTTGTTTGGTGATCAGCTTAGTATTTAGACACGAAGAATCTCCAGGCATTTATTATAGCAGATCCCAATCCAGTCTGGTTGAGTGGCCCCCCATTGAATCTGATTGATTTCTCCTTCAGCTGCGGTATAAGCGAGTATAGGATCTTCTATTGCTCTAGGCATCCCTGTGAGATATGCAAAAAAGATACCTTTTAGTTCAAATAAGTGACAAGTGACAAGGTTAACAAGAATTGACTGTGTTAGGAAAAATGGATTTTATACTTAAAAAAATCAAAATATACCTGCGATATCCCATATTAGGGCTTGGTGGTCATCACCGGCAGTACAGACGTGACAAGCGCTGTGTGGAGCCCATGCAAGTCCGTTGACACATGCGCGATGATTATTGAGTCTAGCTACAGGAGTACATGGCACCCTGACGTCCAGGATAACAACTTCACAAGCGTCCATTGCAATTGTTGCCAGGAAGTTTGGATCTTGCTTGTTCCATGCTAAACGAAGGAGAGGTGTATGACTAGAGTCTTCATAGATTATTGTGGAGTGTTCGAGATGTCGGAGGTCAAACATTCGAACTGAACCGTCTGCTCCTACCGAAGCAAACATGTCACGCCCTCCTCCAGCCCGAGAAAATGCAATGTCATATACTTCCTGAATAAAAATTCATAAGAATAAAAAATTAATGAGCAAATCGAATTAAAAAATTACGTACTTTATCGTGTGCAATGAGCTGTGTTTTAACATGACCACTGACACTGGACACTCTGCCAATCGCCTGTCTTGTTTCTAATCCCCATATTGTACAAGTAGTATCAATCGAACTTGTCCCAATAAGATTGGGATCCACCTCATTCCAATCAAAACTTGTAAGTGGAGCGCAGAAGTCACTGTTTTTATTGTTGTTGAGTAAACTCTCGAGTTTGATTTCATTGTCAGTAGCCCTCCATACTCTTAGGTAATCTCCACTCGTTCCAAAGAGGTCTGGGTATATTGATTTGCTATCTGGAATCCATATTATTTTAGTAGCAGGATATGGATGATCTAAAGTAGCCTTTGGGACAAATTCTGATGTGTCTTCATCCAACTGTACAATCTGAACTTTGTTGTTGTATTCCTCAATAAAAGATCCCTACAAATAAATTTGGACAAATGTAATAATAAATATAAGTAATCACTTAAAATTATATAATTTACAAGAATTCTTACCAAAGCAAGACGAAATCTTTTATCCGGTCTCACTGACCAATTCATGGCATAAAGTGGCCATTGTGCTTCGTACTTGTATATCTCTTTTCGTTTTGCTATCATTGAACCTGAGTTTCCTGACGACTGCTGTTGTTGTTGTGTTGCCATTTTGGCTGCCTTTAATCAAGAAGATATTCTTCTTTAACAATTCTAAATTTAAAAAAAGTTCCTTGTTATTTCACCGGCCCTTTCAGCAATTTCAGCTTAACTTTTTTTGAAAAGAGGAATATTTATTGAATGAATAAAATATACTCACTTTGAAATTCTGATGAATATTTGAAATGGAATGGAATATATAAATCAACCACTCAATTTTATATTCTTAATTTTCAAATTAATAAATCATTTTCCAAAATTGTTTATAATTCTAATTTTAATTTAAATCAATTCAATTGGGAGGGAGCCAAACAAAAGAACTGGAGAAAAAAGTGGATGTGTCTAAAAACCTTGCCGTGAAATACCTGACCAGACCATAGTTTGTTGGAAATCCCTACAAGTGAAGAAAGAAATGCTATTCTGTCAGATACTGACAGTTCATTTTTACCCTAAGTGAACGATAAGACAGGCTTTGAGGATTTCTTTTCACAAATCTACAGTAATTATTAGACTCTAATACACTAGACGTGTTGGGTTTTGGAAAATGCCAGGGTCAGGTATTCCACGCTAGTTTTTAGCCACATCCAACAAAAATCAATATAAAAATACAACCTTTAAATTCTCCCACGATAAGCAACACAAGGTTACCAGCGACTTGAAAGAAATTGAAGTTTGAGCTGTCAGCTAGCTTTCTTCAGCCACCATGTCTTTCAAACTTCATAAGAGGGAAAATGTTGTAAAAGTCAGTTTGGATTTGTTTATGACTTGACGTTCACGTTGATTGATTGTTATTGTTTTGTTGGCTTACTTTAAACTAATTTTTGAGATCTGAGATGGATTTGGAGAGTGTTGGGCCATGTATCCTACTCGACATTGAAGGAACAACAACATCCATAAGTTTCGTAAAGGTAAATTTTAGTGTTAAGACAAGCAAAAATGCTTTAATTTTTCTGATTACATCGAACCGAAACTTAATAATTGGTCGGTCTGTTGTTTCATGCTAGATGCTAAAATAAAAACATTATTAAATTATCAACGAATTGTACTGATTTATTACAGGAAGTGTTGTTTCCATACGCCAGGTCACATGTGACCGATTATCTGCTCAGGAATTTGGAATTTGGAGATAAGGCAGATACAATGACAGATATTAATATGCTCTGGAAACAAGTAAGCGTTTTCTTAACTTAGTTAAAACTTGTATTTAATTTACATATTTTTTTTTGTGTGAAGATTAAAATCGATCGAAATAACATGGATTTTACTTCTGTTTTGTTTTAATTTCAGTATGAGCTCGATGTCCTGAATGGGCTTTCAAATATTCCAGAAATAGTACCTCAATCCAAAGGAGATGAACAAGAATTTATAAAAGGAATAATCAATTATGTTCAATGGCAAATTGACAACGATAGAAAAACAACAGCACTAAAAACCCTTCAAGGGAAAATGTGGAAGTTGGGATATGAAAATGGCGTCTTACGCTCCCAGTAAGAATTCGCATTATTGTTTCCAACGTTTTGTTTGTTTCCTGAAGACCTGAACCCACCTTTTAATTGTAATTTTAGTTTTTTTCCAGACGTTCCTGAAGCATTGAAACGTTGGACTGAAAGAAATAAGAAATTATACATCTATTCAAGCGGGAGTGTTGATGCGCAGAAACTTTTGTTTCGATATTCTGAATCTGGTGATTTTACTAAAGTAATTTATGTTTATAATTTCAAATAAACAAATAGTATTAAATGAAATTGGTTGAATTTAGTATATTAGTGGATATTTTGATACAACTTCCGGTTCAAAATTAGAAAAGGATAGTTACAGAAATGTAGCTGAAAAAATGGAAAGAAGTCCTGAAGAAATTACATTCTTCACCGATAGTACTGGAGGTAAAAATTCACAATTCTTGATTTTCAAAATAAATGTTAGAAAAGTTTCTTAAAAATTACAGAAGCAGATGCTGCCAAAGAAGCTGGATTCAGAGTTGTTTTGATGGAAAGGCCTGGAAATCCTCCTGTAAGGGTTGATAAATCAAAATATGTTGTTGCCACTTCATTTGAGGGTTTCTATTAAAACCAAAAACTAATTCAATCATTCTATTTTTGTAACAAGATATTTTGATTATAGAAATAATAGAATTATTTTTTTATTTCTTTCCATATTCATTTCGGTAAGAAGTACAAAATGGAAAAATCTACTTACAATGATTACAAACTAAAAGTTAATAAAAAGTTTAATTTTGAATGTATTATTCATTTAAATTTTAGGATCAGCTTCTGCACTATTCATTCATTAATTACAGTTAGCTTTAACATTTCACTTTATTTTAGTTAATTTCATTTTGGGAAGCAATGAAATAATGACCCACTACTGACTACTGCAATAATGAAGAAAAAACGCTGTTATTTTTTTAGTGATTAAATTGAATTGCATATTTCACTTATTTAATTCATTGCACTTTTTTGCATTTAATTAATTGGAGTTGAATGAAAGATGCAGAAGGACCCTTTTGGTGTTAAAAAATACGAAAAATAAAATGGATTTTTGGAAACTTGTGTTAACGGTCAATAATCGACTTCATTGATTTTATTTTGTTGTATTTCATCACAGCAAGCAAGCCTTGGAAATGAGAATCCAATAATCGTTCATAATAAAATCTAATGTGTGTCCATCTGAATAAAATTACGCAACAAGCATAACAACAGTGTCCATCAATAATTAACCGGTGTTATGTTGTGATGTGGTGGTACAGATACAGAAATGTAATTTACAAAGTGTCAAAAAACCACTCTTCTTCTTCGCCTTCATCCAAAAACCACACAAGTGAACAAGTGAAGTGAAGTTCTTGGCAACATTGGGTTTTAGGAGCGGAAGGAAGTATTTGGACGGATGACGGGGTCAGTGGCAGTGGGTATTAGTGTGTGTTAGAGTGAAAGTTAACTGTTCTTTTTTTAAAGTTTGTTTTTTTGAGGAGAGAGATTTAAATCATCATCATCTCTTCTTCTTATTTGTTTCTGTTCTGTGTTTGAAGTTTATAAGCCAGTGTTGTTAGTCACAAATTCGCCGTCCGTACAGAGTCACAGTCACAACAGATGACTTTAAAGTAAGTTAATGTTAAGTGTTAGGAGTCATTGGGTTTTTATTGGATCTGTAGTTTTGTTTGACAACAAATTAATCCATCAATTCATAATTAAGGCCTCTTCTGTACTGTTGTCTGAAACATGCTAATTTAAAATTTGGGTTCAGGGAACTGCCGTCTGTGTGTGGATTTCCTGTGCTGTTTTCCCTTCCATTACCTGACTTTAGCCTTAGTGAATTTAATTTGGACTGTATAACAATCGATTTGTTTCATTTGGACAGTTAAGTGTTGTGGCCTACCCTCGTATCATCCCTGTGTTTGTGGTACATGCTGATTTCTTCCGATTCTACAGTACAGTCCATTTAGTAAGTAAGTAATTTCTTAACTCACTTTACATTTAATCTTCAACGAGTAACAATTTAAATCAAACAGCGTTTTTAATACATATTAAAAACATTTATGTTAACTTTAGAAGACACGCATTTTTTAATACAATCGGAGGAGCTGTTGCTGTCTAGTCTAGATCTAGAAAAAGCATAAGACCAAAAAACACTTGACTTCTTAATCAGGTGTAAATTGTGAAGATCAAGAATAAGAATTTCATTTCATTATTTGACTTGTTTGTTAGCTTAACTTTATTTTATAGTTTTTAAAAAAATGTATAAGAAACTGCTTAAAGTTTTATTTAGCGTAATTAAAAGAGTAAGTTGATGGTATAAAGATATATTAGGAATACAATCGATGTAGCCATACATCACATCACTCTTATGTTTTTAAGAGGTCAGTCACTCATTCAACTAATGGATAGGTAGGTGGAGGTCATATGAGTCAATTAAAGGTAATAGTTGAGTGTGATGTTTCTGTTTGTTCCAATGGATAAGGAAGGACATGGACTTATGATTTTTAATTCAAAACTATTGTTAAGATACTCCAACTCCTACAACTACTGCCCTATCAGATCATTCCTTTTAACATCATAAAACTTAACAAACAACCAAACCTTTTCTTTTTATTATTCCATTATTATTGTTATTATTATTCTTATTCTACACTTGTAGTAAGTTGTATTATATACTAATGTTAACGTATAAACCTGAACCCTTCCAATTGTAAGATTTGGGTGAGTCTAAATTAAAGTCTAATTCACTCCTTCTTTGGCGTGTAACGAGTGATTTAGGATTACAAATCAAAATCTAATTTCAATAGCCTTGGTTTTTACACAACACTAAAGGTGATACCCCTTTTACTTTTTCCTTAAAAAATTATAGGCCTCCATTTTAACATTGAATGTTGCAAAAACTTTATTTTTTGCTCCTTTTATTTAATTTTTGTCTTATACTTCCTTTAAGTTTGAATTCAATTGATTCAAATTTGTTTGAAAATTATTTAAAAAAATTGAAAGATTGTTTTATCAAAACTGAAATAAAGTAATAGTGAAGCTCTACAAAAGTTTAATGTATAATAAATACTAATACTAACTATAACTTATTAAACTGTTTTTTACAATGTTCTTAAATCTGTTTTTGATTAACATAGATCATCCTGATCCGGTGGAGTATATGAGGAACCAATGTCATACACAATCTACGTGATGTGATTGTGACAGACTGAATTACTGTTATTCTGCACGTAGGATAGTAACTGATGCGAATGGATTGAAGAATTCTACCTTGGACCATAAAATAAATAAGGATCAATCTCAGGTATGAAACAATTAATTCAATTCCAGCCGTTCTTATGTGAACTCTTCATTTATTCCTTTTTGTTCTTTCCATTCCACAATAATGTGTAAGTACTTTAGTGTACGTCATCGTAGTGAATCATTTTCAGAGACTAAAATTGGATTTTTGAAAAGTGTTACTAATTTTGGACATTATTTTGGTAATTCAGAGAAACCAAGTCAAAATCACGACAGGGTGGTTTACCCTTACCGTGAAATTGTTGGTGCTTCATGTCAATGGGACTTGAGAAAACAAGGAGGGCAGAATATAATTTCGAGAATGGTTTTCGGCCAGCAAGTAGTTATCCAGCCACAACAATGTTTGAACAACAATACAATCATTCTCGAAAAAGCCAATCCAGTATCTTCTGAAGAAATGGATATACTTGCAAAAATTGAAGAAGCAAATAGGTAACATTCATTTGTTTATCCATTTAAAATTTTATTCAATTGCTCTACAACCAAATTGCGCATGTTTAACCTTTGTATGTGTTTTATACATTTTGATGTAAAAATATTGAGTTTCAATTTCATTTAAAGTACTTGTTCAAAGTTAGAGTTAGAGACCTAATTGGTAGAGAAATCTTTATTAAATGTCCTCCAAAGTGCGTGTTTAATCTTGCCAAACCTGTGATTCTGCTCATCTAAAATGACGATTCGTGCTAAATTGAAACCAGTCTTTGATGAATAACAATTTCAAATTTACTTTTCATCTTTTGAAAAATGTCAATCTGTCACACAGACACAACACAGCAATCTTATGAAGTTTGTGTAGTAGAGAAACAAATGCAAGACTAACTTAACTTTATGGCGTTTATTTGCTAATTTGTTGTTACTTCTTATAATCAAACACTTCGCTTGAGTTATCTTTAGGTAGGTTAGTTTATTGTAATTTAGAAGTTTCCATTTCCAAATAATTAGTTTAACTTTTACTTGTCGGTTTAAAAGTTGGATGATTACATTTTATATATTTTTCCTTTAATTTTCGAGATCCGGTTATTTTGTTTTGTGATATATTATTGTAAGTTGTGCGTGGTATTTGAATTTTGTTGAATGGATGGTATGCCCTAAATGAGTACTAATAATAGGTAAAAGTAAATTATATGAAAATTCTCTCTTGAATTACATGTCGTAATTGGTCGTTAGTGTAATGTAAACGCTTAAAGATGTAAATTCGTTCAGGGACATTTGGTTAATGGGAAATTTAGGAAAACCTCCGCAGCAACTTCAACTACTGGATTTTAATATATGTTTTGTAAATTTTGCAGTTGTTAGCTCAGTTAGAGGTTAACATTGACGCTTGACGGAGGAATAAAAATTAGGGGATGAGTTTGTGGATTTGACTATTATTTTATTTCATTTCATAGATACGTGAACAGGTGAATTGAGACAATTAAGTGCTCAATTTTCAATCCCTCCCCCTAAATTACATCTCTGGAAATATGATGAACGTGATTATTGACAGTGTCACGGAAGGTTTCAAAAGTTTCAGTAGTAGAATTTACTAACTGCAAGATTCATAATCTCAATCTATTGTTCTACACACACACATCATAAAATTCTGAATAATTCACATTTATTCCAATTGACTGTGTTAACCTAGATTATTCCAAAGTATTATTACTAATTCAATAATAGTTGATTAGGTTTTTTTGGGTTTTAGTATTTCCTTTTTAAATCAATTCAAGAGGAACATATGTGGAAAGTAATGGAAGGTGAAAATGAGAAGGGTGTAAATGGATTCATTAGTGAAAATAATATCAAAAGCGACGCTGGTTCTGAACTTAATAATTCATCGTTATCGGAAAGTAAAAATATTTCGGTTTTTGGTAAAATGGGTTCCGAAAGTAAAGATGGAGAAACAAGTATTCCTTCTACAAGTTTAGGTTCATATTGGAATTCTTCTAATTGTGGTGGTGTTCGTAACAGTAATAATAGCAATGGTGAACTTTTAGATGATCGTAATATGAAACCCATGATAAGAATAACGGTGCATCCCGTATCTTCGGATGATGAAGATGATTCCTCTTGTGACGATCTTGAAGATTCTTGTATATTTTTTGAGTTGAGTGAAACCGAAACTTCTGATAAAACCGTAGCTGAATTAGATGATAGTGGAATTATCCTAAGAGAGTGTAATATTCGAAAACGATCAGATTCAGCAGCGGAGACAACAGAGAGTGGAAGTCATGATGAAGGAGATCTTACATTTGAGTGTCTTGAGGGAGTTCCTAACGATTCATCATCATTTCCTCCTTTGGATCATAAATCAAATTTAACCAGGGCTAATTCATCACCCGAAGAAGCCAATTTGTCGGAAATTGATTCAGGATGTGAAACTTCTCTTAAAGTCGAAGAATCTAAACCAAGAAGAAGGAATACAATTGCTGATATTTTTCGATGGTGTGTTTTGACAAGTCTACCCACACGTCCAGTAGCCAGTTATTTATTTTGTTTATCCCTTTTTTATGCAATGCGCGTTCTTTTCTTAGTAATTGTTTTTTCAACTTAATGGGTGTGATATTGACATGTTATTGTTTTGTATTTTAAGGTTAATAGAATCTGATTCCAAATCTTTCAATTCCTTATCTGGAGTAAGTACACATTCGAGGAAGAGTTCTGATACTTCAGAGATATCCTTTGGTCAAGGGTCTGATAAAGGATCAGAAGAAACAGAAGAAGATCTTTGGATAACGTGGGGGAAAATTGTAAACGAATGGGACTGTTATTGGAAGAAACGAAATCAACTTGTTCGAGTATGAATTTATCTCATTTTTAATTTTTTAAAAAATTTTGTATTTGTTGTTTCAGGATTTAGTTAAAATTGGAATCCCACATCATTTCCGAGGAATCGTATGGCAGTTACTATGTGGTGCCCATGATTCTCCGGAAAAATTTCAATATGCAGATTATATTAAAGCTACTTCTGCTTGTGAAAAGGTAAATGAACATTTAAAAAGGTTCGTAAAATCGTATTATAATTTTTGTTTATGATTTTTAGGTTATACGAAGAGATATTGCAAGAACTTATCCAGAGCATGATTTCTTTAAAGAAAAAGATGGATTAGGTCAGGAATCTCTTTTTAACGTAATGAAGGCGTATTCGTTACACGATCGTGAAGTTGGATATTGCCAAGGTTCTGCATTTATAGTTGGTCTTCTACTAATGCAAATGCCAGAAGAAGAAGCATTTGCTGTAGTTGTAAAACTAATGCAGGTAATTATTTGAAGTGTTGTAATTGTTTTTAGAATAATAGTTTTTTTTTCTTCAAAGTAATTATAGTAATAATTAGTAATAACTATTTTGTAACAGGATTATCGTTTGAGAGAGATGTTCAAGCCGTCCATGGCCGAATTAGGATTATGCATGTATCAGCTTGAAATGTGTGTTCAGGTTAGAATTTTTAAATTATTTGCAATTCGTTTTTTAGGTGACATAAATTAAGGTTTATGAACCTATATTTATTATTATAATAAAAAATGCATTCTTTTATTTCATAATTTTTAATTATGCTTTATCAGGAACAATATCCAGATTTATATGCACACTTTACATCTCAAGGTTTTCATACATCTATGTATGCATCATCTTGGTTTTTAACCATATTTACGACGTCACTACCCTTGGCCGTTGCTTCTCGCATATTTGACCTATTTTTAATGGATGGGATTGAAGTTGTATTTCGTGTAGCATTAACAATGTTACATTTGTCAAAAACGGAGCTTTTATCTTTGGATATGGAAGGAATGCTTAAGGTGATATTAAATAGGAATAATTAAAAAATATAATAGAAATGAGAATTTTATGTTATTTTTTTTAGTTTTTACAAAAAGATCTTCCCCCACGTATTGAGGCAGACCCAGAGCCACTATTTACAGTTGCTTCTCAAATGAAGTATAACAATAAGAAAATGAAGAAAATTGAGAAAGAATATGCGGCTATGAAGATCAAAGAACAAGAAGAGATGGTAGAACTAAGAGTAAGATTTTTATTGCTTGCTGAACAATACAAATAATGAGAATAATTGAATTTAACGATGAAATCATTTTTTTTCTTTAATAGAGACTCCGTACTGAGAATAAAATTCTGAAACAGAGGATAGAAGTACTCGAATTGGAATCCTCTGAATTAGCAAATAAATTAATTCAAGGTAAGTATTTGGAATTTAACGTGTCGATGGGATTTATTCATTCAATTTCAAAGTAGAAATGTTTATTATATTACAAAATTTATTTATGGTTTTAGGTCAAGTGGGTCGAGCAGAGGAAGTTGAAACCTCCTTTACTCTTAAAAGGGAACTAGCAGCAGTTCGGCAACATTACTTAGAAACTATGAAACATTTAGAGAATGTCACCCAACAGTATCAAAATCTTCTTCTTGTATTAGATGAAACTGTAGGTTCTTTTTCTTTCTTAAGTCATTTACTCAATTTTTCATGCCTCATTTATTTTTTTCATTTTTTGTAGAACTCATCAAAGCAGAATTCAATGGATGAAATCTCGGTGAAATCAGAGCTATTAAAACAAAATGAAGAATTAGTACATTGTCTCCAAAATGAGTTAGTGGAAGTGCGATTAAAAGAAGCCGAAAATTCAGTTGTAATGGCTGACCTTCGTTCACGTATTCAGGAATTGGAAGAAGAAAAACGTACCTTAAGAGAATCTGCTGTGGATAATTCTGTAGCTCATCTGCAGGTACTTTTCCTTTTTTTTATTGTACAAATTCAATTGTTAAAATTTTTTATAGGTTAAATCCTATTCATTGTAATTCTATTTTTAGGAGGAACTTATAGCTGTAAAATTACGAGAAGCAGAGGCTTCATTATGGCTAAAAGATCTTCGTCAACAAGTATCTGATCTCACTGAACAATGGCAAAAACACGCACAGGTAGATTAAATGAATATATAATAATAAATGATTTAACCTATCCATATCCATAGAATGTGTAATTAATAGCTTATACCTTTTTTTCTGTAGGAACATGATGACGGAGTTTCATCGGAGAAGAAGAACTCTGGGACTCCATTAGGTAATCTTTTTACTTCGAGTCGCGTCGAAGTACAGCGTCTTGAAGAAGAAATAATGGGTCTCAAACTTAGAGAAATGCATTCAATAATTGAGCTCAAAGAACAAAGATTAAAAATTATGGAATTAGAAACACAGGTAGAGTTAATCGAATAATATTTACAGGGTGATTATGAGTATGTTTGACTTTAGGTCCAAGTAACTACGAATCAATTACGAAGACAAGAAGATGATGGTAAAAGACTCAAAGAAGATTTAGATTCAGCGTATCGTCAGAATAAAGAAATTCAATCTAAATTAAAAGAAGAGCGAAGAAGATACGTAGATTTGGAATCTCGTCTAAAAGAAGATTCTGTACATGCTAGGATTCGCGATGCTGAAAAAAGTCAAAAAATGTTTGATCTGTCACAACAAATCTCATCATTAAAACTAAAGAATCAGGAACTCATTGCTGAAAAAGAACTTCAAAGAGAGCGCTGTGCATCTTCAGGAAGTAGTGATATAACTAGTGATAAACCCGAACCAGACTCAGAAATAGATATTAATGATACTAACAAAGAATTTCAATCTTCCCTTGCTGAGCTCAATTGTCAGGTAGTTTATATAATTTTACTTCGTAAAGAAAGAATTAATATTTAATTTTTTGTGTTATAGATTGATAATCTTTGTTTGACAACGAAACAACCCGCCATGGCCGAGCAAATAGAAAATGGGGTTGCAACTAGAATTGCTCAAGAGATATGAATGTGAAGAGAAACTGCCCGTTTGTTAATTTTGGCTCTAATTAATTGAGCATAGTCTCATTAAATCAGTATTTCCAACTCATAAAAGAAGAACCAATCATATCCAGGACGTTAAAATGGAGCATTAACTTTTAGTAAGAGGTTGTGATGATTGGTGCTGTTGCTGTGGACAACTGGTGAAATAATTGAATTTCCTTTAAATGAAGTCAATGATTAATGGAGCTGGATTATTGCTTTAATTATCGCCTAATACTTTTTGTATCAGCTCGGCTCATTTTTATTTAATTTAGTTAATTAATTTAATGATAAATAATGGTGCATAAAGTTAAACTTGTCGAAAAAAACAGCATTATTCGGTTGGTGCAATCTGCACGTTCTTGGCTATATAATACTTCTTATTGTATTTTTAGTTTATGTGCAATAATAATATAACCATCATCACAATTCCTTCCAATTTTTGTTCTTATAAATTAATAATTAATTGATTACCCTCAAAGTTAATTTTAATCGTAACATCAAATCCAGTCCTTTTTACTACTCCTTACTTTCTCGGTACTTTGTGAAAGTGAACCGGAGAGTATTAATAATGATCGCAAATCACGATTAGCCTTAAGTATAATATAAAACATTAGTTAAAATTCGTCAATTGAAAAAAACTTATACCAGTGTTTAGTGAAGGTATTGTTAAAAATAAGTAATTATGATAATTAATAACTAAAATCATTTATAAATCGTATTTATGAAATAAGGATTTTATAATTGCTTTATTGTCTGTGTTATTAATTTGTGTATGGGTTAGGCTTTTGGCAATAAATAAAAATTAAGCTAAGCACGTTATTTTTGGATTTTTTAAACTGAATTTTATTATTTATTTAGTAACATTTTCAACAAAATGCTAAAAGGGTGAGTGAAATCATTTTTTTTACTGATGAGATGAGGTGATGTGGTGTGGGGAAAGTGGAAGGTTCATGAGAGAAAGTTTAGTTGTTGAAGCAGAGCTCAGGTGAAAAGTTATGTAGTGATTGGTTAGTTGATGTGCAGGTGAAACCTACTGCATCTTTACCAACCCTATCAAAGAAATTTTTTTATAAAATCAGCCATGGCAAATATAATTGTTTTTGTAAAAGCAGTATTGACGAGAATAATATTTGCGACACATGGATTTATTGCTATTTGGAGGGTTACAACTATTAAACATGATCCATATTATTGGTATTTAGCTTCGCCTATTCTCGCATTAGCCTTTGAAGGAATTTTTACACTCACTATTAAATCAAACAAAGAATGGAAATGGTAATATAAAATTTAAATTATTAAAAATTAACTCAATTTTCTCCATTAGTTTTCCATAATTTTATTTCTTATTTTGTAAGAATGGAATTTATTAATTAATTAAATTTTAGTTTATTCAAAACTTACTATTTATTTATTATTTTATTAATTTATTTTAATAAAATGAGGCAATATTTTCAACCTTTAACATAAGAAACCGTAGAATCTTAAGTTATAAAATACAAAGTTAGCGTAGCGTGATCCTTACACGCATTTTATTTTAACAATATGACAGGTAAAATATTGTTTTTCATTTATTGTAATATCAAAATGTCGATTTTTGATTTACAAATTGAAACATATTGTTTGCATGGTGTAACAATGTTGATAATAAATTTTAAATTGCAGGTTTTGTCCAAGCGTTTTCTTTTACCTTTGCAGGTAATATAAATAATACTATTACTTTAATTTAATACAATGAAAATTAGGAAACTTTAACTGAGTTTTTGCTATATTTCTTTGCGCTTTTTTGAAGCGTTGTTCCAGCCATTTGGATAATTGAAGTGGAAAAATTTGACCAGAAATTAGCATTGATTAACAATTTGACTGTGACCGTAGAAAAACCTTGGGAAGTTCCATCTTTTGATGTAAGTTTAAGTTTTCTCCTTTAAATTGTATAAAACATTAAAAATTAGCAGATTCATGTCTTATTCCTCCTCTCTGGTGAAAATAATTTTCACTTGTGTTTCAAAATTTATGGAGATGTTTGGGTTCGATTTGAAGGCTGATTATGAGAAGAAAGATCATAAATCTTTCATAAAGTTATAATAATAGGGATTTAAGTGCTCGTTTGGTTCACAAATCTATTCAACATTATTAGGCAAAGGAAAGGATGGATGTGAAAGTGGTGAAAGTCGTTAGAGATTCAATTTTGTTCTAAGTAGCGAAATTACACTAAAAAGTACATCTGAGTCAAAATATTTATAATAAAATGATTAAATTGACGTCATCTTTTAATAATGAATAATTATTTAGAAATTCAACGTTCCTAAAATCGAAATAAGTCCAGAATCCTGGGCTACTGTAATTCAACAATTCCTTATGCTAATTCTGATAATCGGAAGATGGATGTTACCTAAAGGAGCATTGACCAGAGATCAATTATCACAATTATTACTCGTTTATATTGGAACAGCGGCTGATATTATTGAATTCTTTGATTCTTTTAAGGTTGTTACAGAATTATAACCATACAAACAATATTGTAATGTTGTATTTATGGAATTTTAGGAAGAAAAAATTGCTTCTCAAAAAACACTTTGTCTAATGATTCTTTCAATTTGGTCTTGGAGTTTATTGCAATTTACTTTTGTACTAACTGCTACTAAAGCTCGACGTGGAAGAGTTACAGGAGAAATCAGAAGTTCTTCCCCAAAAGCAAAATTCAAGAATGGAATTATAAAAGTGAAGCAAGTTTGCTGTTCTATTGATGTTTGGGCCATTTTGATTAATATCATTTTGCAAGTACGTAATTATATTAACTCACGGATTGAAAACATTGATTTTATAATTTGATTATTATTTTTAAGGATGCTCCATTTTTAATCTTTCGGACGCTACTCATAGTACATTATGATATCATCACATATATGAATGTTTTCTTCACTTGTAAAAATACGCTCGTAATCGTACTTCAATTCTATCGACTTGTTGTTGTTCAAATTGAAAAGAAGAAAGAAATGAAGAAGGAAATAGAAAAAGCAAGGGGTGCTTGTGGAAGTTTGATGAAGTCTATTGGTGGAGCATCGTATTTTGGAAGAAAGCTTCCGTTGTCACAATTAAATCCAAACAGGAAACAGCCTGCGACGAAGACCAATAATGGAAGAAATCGAAGTGGTGTTTCAGGGAATGGCGGAAAGTCAACTGCAGGTAAGCCGAACAGTTTAAATGAATTAATTATATTTATTATCAATATCAATATTTTTTAATCAAAGTTCAAATGAAAAAACAAAATTCAGGAGAATCAGTTTTGTCATTTCAAAACGCACAACTTGAATGTCAAGCGGTTTCCAGGAATCGGTTAAAGGTAAAACTTGAAATTACATCAGCTTTTATTTCTATTCTGCCACTAGTTTAATTTTTAGCCCAAATTAAGACTAATGGATAAATTATGTCCGTCTGTCTGTAGACACCAATAACTTTTAAAAAACGGATGAACGCATGTTAACGAAATCTGGCATAATTGTCAATTTTGCCAATAGTAGGAACCGTAGTGATTTTGAACCATATCGGCCCAGGGTTGCTGAGTTGTAAGGAAGAATTTAGGAAAATTTTGGAAACGAGCTATAAAATTGTTCATTTCCAAAAACTTTTACATAAAAAGAGCTAGAAATCCATGCTTTCATTTGGAATTTTTTTAATGAATGAAAAATTGCTAATTCCCAAATGGATTGTTAGTAAAAATAATACTTACTAAAACATTTTTAGTAAGTCAATTTTGATTAATTAAATAATTTGTAAAAAAAAAAATTATTTTACAGAAAAGCCGTGGGTTTTCATTAAAAATTCATGCCTATTTGGAAACCTTTTTTATTTATTTATTATAAACTTCTTGACCCGAACTCGGGCTTCTGGACTTTTTCAATAAAGTTTTTATAACAACATTTTTATTGAAAAGGGAAGAAGAAAATCAATGTCCACAGGAGATTTACGACGGATCGCTTCACGCAATGTGCGTATATCACAGTTGGAAAGAGACTTTGAAGATGTGATTGAAATCGACAACTACGAAGAAGATGATATTGAAGCTGGAGGAGGCTGCATGATTGATGGATCACTGAACGATGATTCTGATGGAATTGAAGTTTTGGATGATATTTCATTTTCCAGCGAGTTACCCTTAGCGAAAGGAAAACGAAGAATCAGGTTCATACTTTCTCAACAGAGAGTTCATAAATCAGATTTAATGCAAAACTTTAAAAGCTTTTTATTTTATGAAAGATTGAGCGAAAATCCAGGAGTGTACAAAATTTCTGGGAGCCGAAGTTCGTGTGGCAGTAGCGATCGTATTCAATACCGTCAAGATACTGGTTATTCATCCAGTTCCAAAGATTCCGCAATCAGTTCTAGACGAGTATGCTATAAAAAATTTCAATGATTTCAAAATAATCTCAATGATTTAAGTGATTCTTTTTTAGGAAAGAATCACTGCGCATCAGGAATATTCTGAACGACGTGGAAAGCCTTTGAACTACGTTAGAACCAATGTCGCACAAAATGTAGCAGCAAGTAGGTAAGAGCATAAAGCTATATAAACGTAACTACGGTTTAATGTATCTGAAACATTTTAGGAGGCGACAAATGCGAAACGCACGAAATTACATAAACACACAGTTAGCTGCAGCGGACGACATTGAAAGAGAGAAAACTCGTGCAGCTGAAGTAGATAATGAAAGAATCTGACAACGAAGGTCCGCCATTGGGGTTGTATTTGTTTTGTTCTTTGTTATATTTACTCTGTGCATGATTGCTATATACGGTGGTATTAACCCCAAAGGTCTTGTTCTTCGAGAAACTTTTCGAATTCGGCAAACATTCCGAAAAACAACAACGTTAGCTCCCATTTTAAATACAACTTTGATAGGGAATATAAGTACAACAGATCCAAGTATCAACAGCACACATTCAGATGAAGTTATAAATTTTAATTATACAACAATGGGAGATCATTTTACAAGTGGCACATATAATGCTACGGACAATGAAATTTATTCAACCCCAAGCAGTTTTTTCACATCATCCAATGCAACTACATCCACACATTCTTTTCAAAATTATAGCGAAAAGAACTAAAACTGCAAAATATATTAGCAATTTTCCACAGTTCAAACTTATAATAGACGAACAGCTACGCGAGCGTAGGTGTACTTTGCAACAATTGTAAATAATTTTAATGGACGATTCCTCTCTCGTAATTTTTTAGTTATGCTGATTCCTTTTAACTTTCCCTAAATAATAAATTGTTGAATAGAGAGTTAAGAAAAAGTGTTGTTGGTAAATTTTTACAATACTTTTAATTTGATAATATAAATTAGAATAGTAAGAATAAGTTAATTATAAGATAAACAATTTGAAAAACAAAGTTTTAAGAATTAGTAGTAAAAACAATAATAAATTTTCATTAAGATGTTGTAGAATTTAGAAATGAAAAGCAAATAAATTAAACTAATCAATACGAAATGGGAACTTTGGAATTATTAAAATATTCTTCGTATGATGATTGTCAATATTGATTCATCCAAGCCATAAAATTCATTTGTGGAATTGCTTCAAAGTTTGAGCAAAATGCATGGGGATTTCTATAAAAAAAAGTATATAAATGTCAATTGTTTGTTTCTTTAAAATTGAGATAAATAATAATTACTTTTGTAGTTGGGAAGCAAGAAAGACAAGTGGTTGAATTGAAACAATGGAGTCACCAGTATCACATAAAATCCGAGCAAGTGTAACGTTTCGAATTGCTTGAAGTTGATATGGAGTAAACTGATCAGGATTTTCATACCAAAATCTATCTCCTTTACGGAGATTTCGGAATGTTTGACCAATTATACAAGCAAACGTACGACCAACATTACCACCTTGGACGAAATCTTCAAGCATTCCTCCAACAAATAAATCAATATCCCAAGGATTTTCATACAGGCTCTGCAAAATTTTCACTTTTGCTATAATATTAATTCAGAGTTAAATCCTCACTAATTAATTATTGTAGCATAAACATACGTCGGCTAAAACTCGTAGCATCAGCGAAATCAATCCACGTTACCAAACGGCCGTTGTGTTTTAATGGTTTGAGGAGTCCACAAGCTTCAACCCACTTCAGGTAAGGTGCTAGACCGTGATCCCTTCCTCTAAAAATACAAAACAAAAAATTAAATGAAATACCAAGCATATATACTTTTCCATACCTTTGAATAGTGACTGAAGCGATATCGAGTCCTTTACGAACATCGAGTGAATGATTAGTTGTATCGGTGGTTGTAGATTCATTTGGTTCTTGAGATCTAGTAGAAACGAGTCCCAATGAAATACGATCAATCTCACCAAAATTGTTCAAATTATTGGAATTCGTCTGTTCTAAACTTAAGTTGACTTCTACAAATATTAAAAGTTATAAAATAAACTCAACCTCATTTTTCATTATAAAGAACGTACTGTATGGCATCGGCCCTTGAGTTGTATCCCATCTCGGAAAGCTGGGTTGAACCAAGGAGTGACCGAACCGGAAGGCCGCAGAGCCAAATACATTTTGTATGGTTCCATCAACACTTTCATTATATCCAGTATAGTAGGATACTTTTAATGTTCTTAGGCCAAATGTCTTCAAAATGAATCATAAAAAGTTAGAAATCAAATATTTACAAATTAGGAACATATAAGAATAACCTTGACTGCATTTGGTCCCAAGACTAAGGGCAAAAATTCTCTGAAGGTAATATGCTGTAGCTGTGCAACAACAATTTTTCTGGTTTCTTGGAACATTCTTTCCTGTGATAAATAATCATTTTAAATTGATAAAAATGAAAGATTTTCTAATGAATAATTGTATTACCTCACTCCATTGGGGATTCATTAAAGCCAATTTCTCAGCAATTAAATTATGTTGACGAAGCCAAATTGTGTACATGGCAGCAAGCCCTGAATGTTGGGCGTCTCTAGTATATCCAGAACTGAAGCAGAAATGTCTAGGGATGGTAACACTACAGTCTCCATCTTGAGGATTACGATTGGTTGGAAGTAGTTTTCGATTCGGTAACCGTAATTTCCCACTAATAAAAAGTCGTAGTCGACGGAGGTCTTTTTCCGTTGAGCCATAAATAAAACTTCCATCCAACCAAGGGGTTAACTGAAAAATTTCATAAAAGTAAAAAATTATAATAACTTTCATGTAATTATAAAATTCATTATGAAACATAAAAAAAACTTATTTGATATTAATTAATTATTCTTGAGCAAACTTGATTCAATTGTTCCCTTGGTCCAAGGCCGCAGTCGAGATGTAGACCTGGAGAGGATCTAATAAATTCCATGCAGGTTTCAGTTCCATTGTAATATGGATCGTCAGGTGGGATGGATATTGGGAGACAATCTGGATGATTAGAACTTTCCTTGTTACAGCATTTAAGGTTAGAATCGTTGAAAGAACTGGGTTGAGCAGTTAATATTAAATCATGATCAAGAAATTCTCCCCATCTGAAAAATGAATTAAAAATTTATTAATTCACCCAACAACGAATGTCTTTTTTCACTTACTGCATAAGCATTAGCGTATGCATTGAAGAAGTTCTTGAAATTCGCTTATAGATTTGTGCAGCGATAGTTCGGGGGGACGGAAGCTCAATTCCATTTACAGATTTTCTAATTGAGGACACACCTGAAAATTCAAAACAATTCTTTTTAAAGTTAGCTAACTATAATTCTATAATACAACATGACAGATGATGGTAGAATACTTAAAAAAGAAAATGTTTGTACCATCATCGTATTCTTGAGGTAAATAGCGAGTATACGGCTGAAAACTGGAACCCCATGTTGGATTTTTAAAATTATTGCATGTCCCATCAGCTCTCCTGTATTTCCTTGCTGAATCTTCGCTTTCGCAATCTTTGACTTTACGCCTGAAAAATAACCAAAGTCCATCAATCATTAAATGTGTTTATTTATTGATTTTGATCTAAATCATAAACCATACTCAATTGGGCAATTATTGGAGTATTTAAATGGAATACTTCGTAATAATATTTGAGAGTTGTCGTCGTTATTGTCTTCTATTTCATAATCATTGCTATCTCTTCTTGGTAAAGTTGATCTTTAGAGTTTAAACAAAAGAAATTATTCATAAACACGTCTTTCATGATCATGAGAAAAGAAGAAATGTATATTACTGTTCTATTGAAGAACGAAGTGAAGCGTAAGCATAACGGGAGTATTTTTTTTCCGGTGAAGATTGACGCTTTGTTGATGTTTGTTTTACTGGAGGATGATTATTTTCAGGATGTGGAAATTCTAATAAAATTCAATTTATATAATTATGATTCATTAATAAAAAAAAATTGTGTTACCTCTTTTTGGTTTTGTTGTTTTAAGGATTTCTTTGAGGAATTTTACACTTGAGCTTTCACTTTTGTTTAAACTTTCACTAGAGTAAATTTTTGATTCCTTCACAAGCACAAGAGCAGTAGTTATTGGAATTTTGTGAATGGAATTGAGGAGGGTTAAAATTAGTAATATGAGATTAATATTCATCGCCTCCGTTTCCGTTCTGCTTGAAGTGTAGAGATTGCTGTAACTGATCCGAATAAGACTCTAGCTGTGACCTAAGTCAAAATTATAATCAATAAACTATTAATATAAAATTAAATAATAAAAATTTCATCCCCTTTTCAACCCTTTCTTCTTTCTATTTCATTAAAAGACTAAAACTCAAAGCGTCGTCTTTTCTTAACTCTTTCTCGGAAACGGAAAAAGAAAAATATAAGATCTCTCAGATCTCTCTTCTCTGGAGCTTTCATTGTTTTTCTTCTCATCATTTTTTTTACTTAAATTATCTTAAAATCTCACAGTACAATTCTCACGTTTTACAACCATAATTTTTCTAGATCAACGGAAGTTATTTCTTAATTAAAAACCAAAACATATCCCATAACTTTTAATACGATCAAATTCTAATTTTGTAAATTTAATTTTGTTAAGCTATTAAAAGTTTTTATACTTTCATAAAGAAAAAAATTATAATAAAATAATGTGCCATTGTACCATATTGTTTATGTGAAAATTTTAATTTGGTCTAATTTTACTGAGTGAATTGCCTTCTGAATAAATTTTTCTTATTGGTTTATAATTTATTGAAAAGTTGTTTATTGAATAATTGAATTAAATTAATATGATATAAATTATTTACCTGGACTGTAGGAAATGTTCCTGTATTTTTAGTGGCTGTAGCTGGAGGATTGTTTACAGTTGTTGTAGGGGAGGGTGAAGAGTTACCGGAGCGGGTGGACATGATGTCTTGGGAGCTCCTCAAAGCCAACTAACCGATTGACCCAAATCTCGTCCTCTCACTGTGATGTGACTGTATGCCAACAGTAAGTCGAAGGTTTCCTTTAACTGTGCCGATGAGAGCGAGTGTGTCCCGTTACAGCAACCAAACACAAAAGAGACCCAAAATAATACTGATCTTTCTACAGTAAAAGAATTGCCGGACGCTGAGAGATCACAGATCAGTAGGCCACGGCATATAAAACTCTCGTTTACAAAGTAAACCCTCACTACATAATAAAGTACCCTCAGGCATAAAAGGGACTTTAACTTGAACTCCTTACTCAAGAAAATTAAATTAGGTTAACAAGTTTTTTATTTCCCCCCTTCTCTCTCTCTCTCAAATATCATAAGAAATACACTCTTAGGATTCAAGAGTAAAAAGTCCCCTTTCTTTAAATCTTCAAAAGATAATATCAAAAGCAAAGAACGGATGTCCGATCCTTCCTTCTTTTCTTATAAGTCCACTTTTACAGTTGCATTGTTGAGTATTTGCCCAATAAACAACAATAACCACCACCCTACTTCAGTACAACACCAATTGCACCATAACTGCACTTTTGCAGTTTCACTCTCAACAACCTCAAAACCTAAATTCCTAATTTTTCTACCTTTATAAATCATAATAAAAAACTCAACAATGTTTTAACCCAACGAAAAGTTAATTTATTACCAAACAAGTAGAGCATTAAAATTAATCCTTCTGTGCTGCAGCTACGATTTCTGCTTGTTTTGCAGCCTTACGATCATCACGTCGCTTTCTTGCTTCCTTCACTTTGGATCGACGGGCCTCGGCTTGATCGCTGTAGAAAAAAAAATTCTCATTAGTTCCAAATATTCATTAAAGAACTCAACCCTTATTTGGTTATTTATCAGAAATAGGAAATTAAGCGAATAAAAAAACAATCATTTTGAAAAAATTGATTTGAACTTACTTTAATTGTTTGGATCGTGCATTTTCAGCCTTCCTCTTGTGAATATGTTCCACTAAGACACGCTTGTTTTTAAAGACGTTACCCTTAACTTTCTGATAGAGCTGTTGGTAGAGATGTCTATCAATTTTCTTAGTTTCTCTACATATTGAAAAAATAAAGTGAATTAAGGATTTACAAGACAAAATAAAAATATAAAGTTTACCGATATTTTTTAAGGAGACGACGGAGGACTCTCATTCTCTTGATCCATAGTTGTTTCTCAGGCATACGGGCATTTGCAGTACCTTTCCTTTTTCCTGGACCACAATGTCTTCCTTTTCGTCGGGCTTCTGTATTGGCACGCACTCGAGCCCTGGAATGGACTGCAACGGGCTTCTTGATAATGAGACCATCTTTTGCTAATTTTCTGATGTACTGTCCTGTTAAATAAATTTTTCACAAATTAAGATTTGTTAAAGAATTAAATGTGTACATTTCTTCTTAAGAAAATATAGCTTAAAATGAAGGGTTCCAAAGTGTCGATAAAGGTATAATAAGTAATAGTGTTATGAAACGTTACTACTAAGCATTACTTGTTGACAAGTTGTTGATAATAAAAATATATCTAAACAATTAAACCGCTTTCGTTTTTGAATATGGCTGAGGTTTGCATTTAATAAGTTAACTAGATTGGATACTGGAAGTTAATTAATTGATAAGAAAAAAAGAAAACAGATTTAAGTGTAATAAATAGGGAACGAGGTAAGTTAACATTTAATTTCATTTATACGACCTTATGGATGTCTCCAACGATATACCCCACTTTTTTGTGGTATGTTGTTAGAGAATGGAGACGACGATGTATGATTTTTCTTTCTTCTTCAATGACGAAATATAAAAGTTAAGGTAATTAAATCTTAAATCTGTTTTCACTCCTATGTGTATGTCTTTCTAATTCTATGAATCAGTAACTGACTGAGACTAGACCTGCACCTGAGTAACTATGCTGATTTGTTAGTTTTATTAATATATAATTCTGTAGTCATAAAATTGTCTTACTTGAATTAGCAGCGGAAATCTCAGCCGATTCATTAGGATCCAACCAAACCTTCTTTTTACCGCAACGTAACACAGCTGCTGCAAGCCGCTTCTGAAGCTTCAATGAGCTACTGCAGAATAGAAATCACGAATATCAATACGAAGTTCTAATTATTGGAAATATGTTAATCTATTAATCTTACCTCATTGTTCAAAAAAATGGTCGACAATAATACAATAATCAATCGGTTTTTTGATTGATGAACGAACTCCTCGTGGACGAAGAATCGGCGACTTATGAACTTTAATGTTCAAATCGTGAATCCAATTCTGTATTGTATGAGTGTGGGAGTATGTAAGTTTGGACTCTGGTTTTGAGTATATTTTATTTTTAATAGAAGAGCATGCGATTTTTATTTTCTTAAAATTGAAATGAGATGGAGCTCCGATGGAAATCGTAGTGTGTGTGGTGATGGTGATAGGGTAGTGTGTGTGATTTTAGTAATGCCAATATTAGTTAGAAAAAACAGTGACAAAGAGGCCTCCTCCTCCAGTCCACGCTCATCGCAGAATTCTGCGATATTATCGCAGAATTCTGCGATGCATTTATCGCAAATATCTGCGATATTATCGCAGAATTCTGCGATAAAATCAAAAATAAATCGTTTTATTGCGATAAATTGAAAACTACAGCTAATGACCATGTCATTTTTTATTTTTCTAAATTATCAATGAAAAATGCTTCATTTAAGACTAAAAAATTTATATTTCACCGTCCGGTTTTTTTTAAATTTAGAAAAATATGTCTCATATCGCAGAATTCTGCGATGTTATCGCAGATTTCTGCGATAAGTAAAATGAAAAGTAAATGAAAAAATAGATTTGGCAACACCGATATCGCTAAAAACTTCGATAAAATGTTATAGATGTTAATTTAAATAAACTTAAAGCAAAAATATAACAAATAAAATACAATATAAACGACAAATTTAACTCAAATATAACAAAAACAAACATAATATACCAAGATGGGTAGCTAAGAACCTCGAAAATTTTCACCACTCTTCTCTTGCAAACAACAAATCGCAGAATAATGTGCCGCTGATTTTTGTGTCAATAATTAAAATCTGTAATTGACAACGATTAATTAACAATTAAATAAATTAACAATGATTATAATTTAGATTTAACTACAATTAATAACTTTACATTGAATTTGAATTGAAACAAAAAAGATTTCTGTTTAATTTGTTTAAAGTTGGACGGTTACAACTTTTGCCCGCGCATATTTTTGGTGGGATAGTGATTCTCACTCAAACACGAGGAGAAAGTTCGAGGTTCTTAGCTACCCATCTTGGTACAAACTCAAATTGTTTTTTGAACAAATTTTATTTAAATAATCAATCCAACTATTCAAAATCAATTAAATTTATTCAAATAATTGATTTAATGAATAATTTATTTAAAAATCGAAACGATAAAAGCAGGTATTCACTTTAAAATGATAATTTGCCTGTAAAACCATGGCAACACCGTTAGAGCTGGCATCAGCAAAATTATCGCAGAAATCTGCGATAACATCGCAGAATTCTGCGATATGAGACATATTTTTCTAAATTTTAAAAAAACCGGACGGTGAAATATAAATTTTTTAGTCTTAAATGAAGCATTTTTCATTGATAATTTAGAAAAATAAAAAATGACCTGGTCATTAGCTGTAGTTTTCAATTTATCGCAATAAAACGATTTATTTTTGATTTTATCGCAGAATTCTGCGATATTATCGCAGATATTTGCGATAAATGCATCGCAGAATTCTGCGATAATATCGCAGAATTCTGCGATGAGCGTAGACTGTCCTCCTCCTTCGGCTCCATCTCCATCCTTGCGAGAAGCCGAAAATTTGTGATGTTTTAACGATGGTACTTTGGTGGTGGTTTTTGCTATGTTTTTCATTCAAATTTAAACCCTTTTTAAAAGACAGGGCGGTTTATTATTACTCACATTTAAAATTTGCCTTATTTGTAGATTAATCAATCAAATCAATTTCATTTCAATAAAATCAAAATCGTTCTTTTAATTTTGGATATCGTCGCATCGCTTTTCAGTTATAATGAGCAGTAACGGTGTGTTAGTGTCAGTAGAAATCCCGGCAGAGAATTTGGTCCATGAAATCACTTACGATGGACAGGAAATCCTTCAAACGTAAAACACATTTTAATATTATTTATTAGAATAACTGGATACGATATTAATCAATTATTTAAAAATAAAAAAAGTACATTAGTAAAATGGAATGTAAATTTTTTTTACACAGGCCGCTGTCAATGTCCGATAGTTTAACAAGATTAGCACATCGAATAGATTTTTCCGGTACAAGTGTTATAACATCAACTGATGCAGAAAAAACAGATGAACAAGATGATTGTACCTTTAAAACCCAACCAACATGGCCATGGGACCAAATGAGAAACAAATTAAGGTAAGTTTAAATATCAACGAATACGTATTTTTGTTGTTGCATTGGCATAAGTTAAAATGTTTAACATTTCTGTTTAGGAGTGCACTTACTGAGCTATGTGTTCTTAGCGACATTTTACGATTATCTCATCAGAAGAAATATTTAGTTCTCGATCCTGTTCAAGCTGATCCTCCTGAACTTAAAACGGCTGCAACATTATTGTATAAGAAAAAAGTAACCTACTAGTTTTTATTATATTAAGAATGCTAAAGTTAATTATCGTTCTTTTCTGTAGGGTTTGAGTGCAGCAGCAGTTGTATTAAATCAAGGAGTAGACAGATTGCGTTTAGCGTTGAATGAAGCAAAGTCTAAATCGTCAATGAATTCATTGCAGGATTTTCATATAGAATTGCTAAGATTAAGACAAAATTGGCGACTTCGGAAAGTAGGGAATACAATTTTGGGAGACCTTTCATACAAAACTGCTGGTTCAAGATTTCCCCAGGCTGGGCTTTTTGAAGTTAAAAGAGCAGAAGATGAACCAAATCAGATTGAAACAGTTGATGATTCTCCTGGAACTCCACAACAAACCAAGCCTGCATCTGCTCTTCGAGTAATTGTACCACATGAGCTTCAAGGGATTTCGTACATTCAAGTCCTTATTAAAAAAGATCAGGATGTTCTTAGCATGGCGAATATTGGATTGCTCGGTCCAGCTCCAAAACCACACGAATCTCAATGGCAACAACGTCTTGAAGCGGCTCAAAATGTCTTATTTTGTAGAGAACTATTTTCTGTCCTTGCCAGAGAAGCAGTACGACTCAACGAAATGTCAATACCACCACTTGTTATTGGAAATCAAATCACAGCTACCCTCTTTCCCAATATATTACTCATTATTGGCTTAAATCATGAAAATACCGGAAAGGGTACAGCTACTCCCTCTGCAAATCCAAAAACTGATCACAATCCTGTTCTTGAGCATTCTTTACACCAATTACTTCGGGAAGTCCACCGAAGAAATAGTTGCTTACCATTACCTCATCCATCCACAGCACCTGTTGGAGTGTCCAAAAAGCGAAGACTTGCTGGTCCTCTTGCCTATGAAAAACAAACTATGGTTCAGATGGAGAAAAAGTAAGGAATCAATCTATCTTATAGTATTTTAATTAATTTTTTAATTTTAGAGAAGGGATTTTGGAAGAAATGATTCGTCAGGCCCAACATGTCGTTTTGCGTATGCGTACAATGTGTGTTTTGGATTCTTTAGCAAAAGAAATCAAAGATCCTCTAATAGTTACACACTGGACATCATTGAATGCTGTTACTCATTCTTGTGTTAGAATTAATTTTGTATGCTCAGGATATGATGCCACTACAAAGACTCCACTCATAATTCACGTGAGGGAGAAAACTTTAAAGTGCATATTGAAAGATGGAAAGGCAATCCATCTCTCTTATGAACCGGAAGAACTTCGTGATGTGATTTTGGCGCAGGTAAATATTAAAGAGCCATGATGATAAAGTAATATTTAATTTATACTGAATATTGTTATAGATGGCTGTTCATCAAATTATGGCCCTTCAGTCTCTGACAAAACTTATGGGATGGTCAGTGTCTGGCAGTAGTTCCCATTTGGGAGTAGGTGAATGTGAGAATTTGAGCAACGCTACAGGATCTCTCTTATCATCGCCGAACGGAAAACGGTTAGACAACCATTCATTCATTAATTAAATTACTGTATCTTAATAATGATTAATTTATTCCTTTAGATTTATTTCTATCCGTGCAAGTCCTCAAAATCCACAGAAAGGAATAGATGTATTTGTTGGTTATCCCAACGGAGCACCCCTTTTACCTTTACATACAATTGAAATGGAAACTGAAGCTGAGGAAGGAATGACTTATCGTGCTGTAAATTTAGAAAAAGTAGAAGGAAAGAATTTTTTAAGTAAGATGGAAATCCTAATGGCCGTATTGACAGACGCAACTTAAATATTAAATTATTTATACTATCTTTACTAATCAGTGTTTCCTCTGAATGGACTCATGAATAAATGAATGGATTTAAAGTATTATTTATTATTTAATTTTTGATGAGGGGTCAAGATGAAGGTCAAATGGATAATAAAACGGGCAATCCGACAGAGACAAAAAGAAGTGACGACGAAGTGAGAAAAATTCCATGTTGTTGTAGCGTGTTTGTGTGTGTTGTTTTTGGCGGGTGTTTGGTTGGGTAAAAATTGATAAAAAGAAGAAAGGGCGATGGATGATGAAAAAGTGATGAGGGGTGTAAAAAGAAGTTTGAGGGATCGGAAATCGTGCGCAGTGATTGGTTGGTTTATAAAAAGCGAGAAGGAAGAAGACGCTACGCAGCAGCCTAAAGTAAAAAAGTGGCGTGGGGTTTGTTGTGCTTCTTTCCTTTGTGTCAGCCATCTCTTCTCTTTCCTTCCTTGCCTTCTTTCCTCCTCACACGCGATCTGCACTTCGAAGTTACAACAAGTACGTCAATCGGCGTACTCTTCTTTATTCTTCGCCAACTTCGAGCCTTTAAGGCTAATTAATTAATTCCCCTTCCTTCCAGTCCCATCATATTTAACATCAAAAGAGGTAAGGCTTCAATTTATTACTAAAATCATTAAAATCTTTCACTATTTCATATCAATTCATTCATTCTAAATATTCACACGCCGGCTCGCATCATTCATAATTTTCATTTTTCTCACACAATCGATTCAATTACGTCGTTTTAAAGTTAATTAAATTACAAGCGACGAGGAGGCAATGCATTAATTCTTAAAAAAAAGTCGCAGTTTTTTAATTATAACGTAACGTGTGGTTGACGTTTGAAAACGCCTCTGTCTGTAAAGATGAAAGATGATTACATGCGGCGCCGTGCCGGCAGCCTAGCCGCCTATACCATATACCATATAGATATAGCTAATTTTTCCTTTTGCCATGCTTCTTTCCTACTAACTAAGCTAAGCTGTCCGTTTCGTCCATTTGATAATTAATTTGATTTAGGGGATAATGAGTGATCGGTCGGAAGCCACTCGTTTGTATGTTGGAGGGATCTCAACGGAGGTCAAGAGAGAGCATTTGGAAGATCTCTTTGGAAAGTATGGAAAATGTGAGCATGTTTGGGTAGCTTTCAACCCACCAGGTTTCGCCTTTGTCAACTTTGAGGATGAAGAGTCGGCACAGAATGCCGTGGAAAATCTCAATGGAGGCGACTTCATGGGCTGTAAGCTTCGAGTAGAAGTATCTCGACCAAGAGGTCCACGAGGTGGCGGTCGAGGAGGTGGTCGTGGCGGTGGACGTGGATATGGAGGTAAACTAACATTTTTTTGTACAATAGGATGAGGTTTCCCAGAGTTTAGAATTAATAAATTATTTCTGTAATTTATTTATCCAGGTGGTGGCGGCGGTGGATATGACCGTGGAAACGGTGGATATGGAGGCGGCGGCGGTGGATACGGAAGCCGAGATGGAGGTGGAGGAGGAGGCTACCGTGGTGGTGGTGGACGTGGAGGTGAGTAGACTCTAATTAATAAATATTAGATAATCTTTAGTATTTTGAGAGAATGACAATGTACGCTTTGATGATGAATGGATTGGAAAGGGAATAGAATGAATGATTTTTTTTCTAACCATAAAAGATAACGTGAATGAATTTAGTTTTTTGCTTAAATTTAAGTTATAAGTGAGTGAGAGCAAGTGCTCATTATTGTCGTTACATGGTTTAGGGTACCGAGATGGGGGAGGCCGAGGAGGCGGTGGCGGTTACGGAGGAGGTGGTGGTGGTTACAACCACGGTGGCTCACGAGGCGGTACGTATAATCAGTCGGAGGATGGTGGATGGAACTGAAAGAGCTTTCCAATTCCAATATCTCCGTGCAGCCTAGTAACCTCACCCGATAAACAACTGTTTTGCACTCGTTCCTTTTTTTTCTCTCAAGTTTTGTACTAACCAATTTTTGGTTAATCTCCAATCTTGTTAATAATTTTGATACGTAAAGTTTTTTTCCCATTTACAAAGTACATTCGCGAAGCCGTATAATTTTGTACAAGTCTAATTTCTGGGATAAAAAGCCTACTACTTATCCAATCTTCGTAGTTAACGCATTTTCCAACCAAAACAACAATCGAAATTTAACGTCGTCTTCTTCTTCACAGTACCTGTGAACTTAAACTTAAACATTTATTCAGAGAAAATTAATTCCTTAACTTCTAAAGAAAACAGAGCTACCTGTAGCAAAATCAAAAAAAAAGTGAGTAAACTACTATCCCGGAAAATTGATTATTAGATTTTGTATATTCTGCTTTTATTTTTTTTAAGTTATTCTTATAACTCTTTGTTGGACGGAGTGACACAAACACATCCTTCTCGTTTTCAGTACAGTGTTCTAATTTTCAAATTATTTCCATTACTTTCATTCGACCTCTCTCTGTCTCTTCAGCGTCTATTTTTCACAATTACCCACCCATCCTCCGTATATCACTGCATTTAATCAATCCGTTACGATGATGAAACTATTATATCAATGGTTCACATTTCCACACGTGCAATATTCAAAAGATGCTTCTTATTTATAATTTTTGTTTTATTTTATTACTTCTTCGTCTGCAATTTACGAGAAAGTCAACAACAGAAATGGTGAAGTTTGGCAATATTATTTTTTAATAATTAGGAGGGGAATAGTAAAATTATACTTCACCTTTGATGTTGATTTTCTTTATACGACACAAATATGCATAAACTCTCCGCTGCTAAGAAATGTGTGACTGAATGATATCGTCGTAACCTTAATCCTCCTACCTTCGTGTGTTCGATCTTAAATTCGTAAAAATTCAAAATACTAAGAATAAGAAAACAATGGATTAAAATTCGACTCCGCATTGTGTAGGGTACAGAGGAAACCGTGATGGAGACAGCCGGTCAAGCAGTCGATATGACAGTTACGATTCGCGTGGTAGCCGTGGGAGCAACCGTGGAGGCTCCTCAAGTGGAAGTTACAGTTCTTCGTCTAGGTATCGCAGCCGTTCGCCCCCTTCAAGGGCAAGGTAATTTCATTACCGCGTTTAATACTTCTACGCACAACTTACTTCAAAAAATATCCCACCCATCAATTTCAATGTCCCCATCCACATTTTCTTTTGAATTTTCACTAAACTCGAGGAAACATTTTCAAGTTTCAAGTTTCAGTGGGGACAAAGTAACTTTGACGACATCCAATACAATAATTTAAAGGACATATTAAATAATGTTGACCCATTTCATTGGTCAGTTCCTTAAAAAAATTTTTTTATTCAGTTATTCCACCAACGTTCTATATTATGATCTCTACTATTTTCTACAACTTTCTTCGAAATTGTGATAAATTAACGAGAACGACCGACCGTCCTTAAGAACTACCTTCGCAATTCTAAGTTACGTACGGCCTATCATTATAATCACTCTAGTCCAAAAGTAATACTTAAATCTTCGGACCAATTTGAACTAAAAACCTGAAAATGTTAATCGTCGTAATATTTCGTTGAGTTCTCCTTTTTGTACTAAATACGTAAATTTTGCTTAAAAATTGTCTCGTATTCACGATCACATGAAAAATTGACTTTCTTCTACCTACGAAAAATATATAGTGGGAGCTACGGTGGGGGTGGTGGTGGATCTTCGTATTCGCGATCTGGACAAGATGACTACAATAGCAGCAGTTACTGATTGTCTACCTACCAAATCAATGCCAATGGCTTGTCTGTCACTTGTAAAAAAAACTCTAAAATTAAAGGTACCAAATACATCACAAAATCTTTCTCTTAGTCTACTACAGATATCAATATTTACACTAATTTCTTTGTGTACTTCTGAATCATCTTTATTTTCTTTGTTTAATTTAATAATGGATTTCTTCTTATTAATGTCATAATGGGATATGTCCCTACCCTACCCTGTGCTCAGAAGTTACTATAGTAGTGCCAAGACATAATTATTAATATTACATCAAAAAAAGTGACTTAGTTATAAAAGGTAAAAAGAAGTATATTTAGAACAAGTTAAACATACTGCATTTCTCATTGATATCCAAAAACACTCTTCTGCAAATAAAATAAACTTTTCTGTCTTTTCTTTAAAAATTTGTATTATTGTGGATTTTTATTTTTAATATTCGAAAGCATTTTACATACAGTTGAAATTGGATACTATTGATGAAAAGTATACAAGCACTAGCACATTGGAGGAGCAGTGGGATACTACTACTGTCGACTGTCCAGATTTTGATGACTCAATCCTAATCAAGAATGTTTTTATTATCCGAGGTAAGTAATTGTAATAAGTAAGTAAATGGGATTAAGTTCCTTAATAAAGCTTTTATTTTATTTTAACCTTATCGCGCACGCGCATTCAGACAATAAGTTATAATACCTTACCTTTACCTTACAATTAATAATTCTAATTATTATCCTAACAAATGAGAATTAAATTAATAAATTTTAAACTAAAGATATTTTTTTTCACACTGCGAGATTTTTAAAAGGAACCAAAATAATTTTAATTATATTCATTCACTATACTTGATTTACTTTAAACGTAGGGAATAAGAATTTCTTTTACTAATTTTTAATTTAAAAGCACTGTTTGTACACACTTTTCTAAATAATTTTTATTTCTAATGTTCCATATTTTTTTTCAACTTGACCATTTTTTTCTTGAATGAATTTGAGGGCTCTCTTGTATGGAAGTATGGAGTATTTTTGATTTTTATATGAGCACAATTTATAATTTATTATTGAATTTATGAAAAATTCATTCTGGAAGTTGTTTTTGTTGCGATTTGATTGATGAAGGAATGGAAATTGTTGCGATGAAATTGAGTTGAGATTCTTTTTTGGAGCTTCTAATTTTGAGAATAATGAAAAAAGATAATTACAATTTTTTTTTTAAAAACAGCTAATTAAATTCTAGGATAACTTTTACTTATAAGTATTTTTAGACCGTGTTTAAAATGGTGCGTCTTATGACTTTTTTTAAATAAAAAGTTACTGCAACAACAACGATACAAGCAAAAAACGCTTAAAACAGGTTACACCCTTTTTTGAACTTCATGCATAATATAAGTTCTTAAAGCTATACTAAATATGATTGGAGGAATTGTAAACTTAATCTATTTAGATTAAAATCTATTATTTGGCAACATATATTTCTATATTGTAGATTTAATTTAGATTTCTGATTTTGCAATTTTTCTGCAAGGTACGCACCATTAGGTCACTCATTCTCAACAATATTAATTAATTACATCTTAGCTGGTCAGATTTCTCACATTTATTCGCGAGGATCACACCAAAAGCACCATTGATTAATCCTAATTTTAAGAAGCCGTAGCATATTTTTTCATATTTAAAACTAATTGAAACACATTTTCATTCTAACAACAAACAAACACTTTGGATTTGGAAATTGGGCACATTCATCCCATTGAACCAATTCTTAATTCTAATTTAACTGTGACTAGAGTAATGAACAATTTGATAGCATTATTTAGTTACACTAACAAACACTTTAAAATGAAAATAAATTTAGCCAAAACCATATATTTTTCTAAACTTTTTGTTATCCAATAACGATATTTTAAGCTTAACAACGAGAAAGAACGAAGACGCGATGAGTTAATGAATATTAATTATTATTTATAACTAAATTTTATAAGTGTATACCCTACGAAATTAAAATTACTTTTGGGCATAGTAATTTAATTAGCTAATCTCAATTACGGATTTCTCACTTTTTTGGATGATTTTTAACAGAGTTACTCATTTACGAACGTAATGTTTTTTGTAAGATTTCTTATGGATTTATAATTAGTTATCTGAGAATATTTAGTTTAGAATTGTGCATTTCTTGATTTTAAATGTTTATAATTGAACTATGGGAAAGTTTAAAGTAATAAAAGCTAGGATGAATATTGAGTATTTTTGTGCAACTGATTTTAGCGTCGTTGCCTGACTTGCGGGTGGATTGAATGGAACATTTCTTGGTGTAGTCACTTCGAGTTCAGCGCTGTAGTCCCCAACTGAGGCTTGATTCCTTGCTGCTGCTCGAATGAAGTATGTCACGTTCGGTATGAGATTTCGTAGAGTAAATCCTAAATCAACATCAATTTAGTTATTTATCAACATCATTTAACACATATTAAACCTAAAATGGATATTTAACAATCCTTTATTCATTCAAAATTATTTGAATTTGAATATAAATTCAGAAACTCAAAAAAGCTTGTTTATAGAAAATGCGTTAAAAACGCCATAAGTTTTTGTTGTGGTGTTTAATTGAAAATCGCATTTTTTCCATTAACTTTTAAGAAGCAGATTTCATCGGCTCAAACTAATAATGCTAAAGGGTACCGCTTAATGAAATAACTGACTTAGACTTAGATCATTTTTAAATACCAATTTTAAATGCCCATGAAATGAAAGAGTAAAATAATTTAAAGGATCTTTCTTACCGTAACTTGTTTTTGTAACATCATGTGCGTTCATCCAATCCTTTTTCATCATTTTGTACTGAACAGAGTATCCAATTACTTCAAGATCCTCAGCTCTAGTTCTTTTGTCACCATCAAGTGCAGGATCATTGTATCTCCCAGGATCACTTGGATTGATCACACGCACTGCCACCCCAGTGGATCCTTTATGGATAACACTCAGAGTAGGTGTCCTGGGCCTCTTTCCTCGCTTCAGCGCCAGCGTCTGATTTGTATTTCCCATATCATTTATTGCCTTGCAAATGTAATCCCCAAAATCAGAACCTCTCCTTATAAGAAGCTGTAATTATAAAATATTTTATTATTTTTTATATTATTAATAATAATATAAACTAAAAATACCTGTAAGATGGAATGATTGTCCGATTGATTGAAAATAAGGACTTCATTTGATGTCCAAAGCCGTTTATTACCAAAGTACCATTCGAATCTTGCAGGAGGCTCAGCAGCAACTGAACATGTTAAGTTAGCCCATTGTCCATCCACGCCATACATATTCTTCCGTATGGGTCCTTGCAACTTTGGTTTCACTGAAATCATAAAGAAGGCAATTTAGAAAAAGTCCAAAAAAAAAAGAAATTGGACAAAGTTTTTCCTTACTCTGAACTTTAAGTGTGATAAGCATATCCTTAGTGTCAGGGCGTGATGGGTTGACATCCATTGCTCGACACAAGTATTTGTGTTTTCCATCTGCTTCTGTTACACGACTTATGTGAAGATTTGAATCGGACTGCTGCTTGAACCGTCCTGATTAATTAAATAATCAATTACAATCCATTGATGTTTGTTTGAAATTGTTAATTAAGATCCTAATGAAAGTAATACCTTGTGGTGGTCTGTGATCAATTTTCCAAACAATTTTTGTGCTGGCTGTATGTCCACGAGCAACACACCTCAAAACTGTGTCATGGCCTTCTTGTGCTGTTTGAACCGCAAGACTTGAGTCAAATACAATAGGTCCTAAAATATATTTTCTTCCATTTTAAAATCCGAATTCAGTTAGGATTCAAACTAGTTCAACTTACGAACTACAGTGAGATTGAATCCTGATCTTCCGGTTCTGCTGATGCAAGTATAGACTCCAGCATCTTCCATTTTAATATCACTAAAGTATAACTCCAATCCCACGCTTGCTTCTGTTCGGATTCGACTATGATTTGAATTTGAAAGGAAAGAGAAATTAATTTAAAGGAAATTGAATTTCCGATTGCATTAAGAACCAGGTATAAATAATAATAAACTTACTTTAATTCTGAAGTCCCGACCTTCTCATTGCGTGGATTTTGCCATTGTGTAGGATTTCCATCGTTTGATTTACAGGAAACAAAATAACTTTCACCTTCGAATTTGGCCACATTTGGATCTGAAGGGGCAATGGATACTCTTGGCATTTTTTGTCCGCATGTAACAGTAATGAGCCCTGCTAAAAATACGAATGAAAAAAGACATTATTTATTGATGGAAATGGTGATTGCACCCGAAGTAAATGGTTGGATGAAAGGAGATTAAAGGTGAATGTCATTGCCAAAGGAGAAGAAGAAAGTGTGAAAGTACGGATTCCACTTTTATTCTCACACGCCCTTCTTTTTTTTCTTTTACACTTACTTTTTCCTTCATGTTTATATCTATCTCATCATCATCACTCTCAATCAAGTCAAGATTTAAGAAAAATGACTACAGTATGTAAACAAACACCTACAATAAAAACTTTCATCGACTCTAATCAAAAATCAAGATAACACAACATTTTTATTCCAATTCTATTCGCTTTCACCGTTTTCACATTCAACTGAAATTATTTATGATCTACAGATAAATCGTAGAAAATTTTTAACTAATACGTTGAATTCAATTTGATTGACATCATAATTTTAAAAATTAAGTAACAAAATCGAAGTATCTATTGGATTTATCATTGCTAGCGTTTTAGATGCCTTTTTTAGCATTTGATAATTTGGATTTCATCAAGCTTATCTTTTTAATTAAAAGTTTCTAAAATGTTTGAATATCGATATTCGATTCCTAAAATCCGATTTGTAATTACAGGGTAGGAAAAAGAAAAATAGAAGGAGTGAAGCGAAAGTAAACAGTAGGAGTGAAAGTCAAGAAATAAATGATAAATAATAAGAATTGCTCACCTAGACAAGTAATACCGATGAATGTAATCATTGTGTTTATTTCCATTTTTGATGAACTAAACGCTTCAGAGAAGGATTCACTTAAAAATTACTTTTTAAATTGAATTTCACAATTTTCACCTCTAACTTTCTTCTTCTGATTCAAATTTCTTTAAGGTTGAATTATAACTGATTCAGAGTTTAATTTTGATAGTAAGACAAGACAATAGAGATAGAAAACAAAGTTTATGATAAAATTCTCTCAACGTGGTTGGTTATATTAAGTAGAGAACAAAAACAAAGGACATGTGTGGCCACAATTTGGGACAATGGCGAATAAGAGGCGAAAGATTAAATTTTAATTGAGGAAATCCGTTCTTCAATTTGCACTTCTACTAAACTTAGTTCTTACAGTTTTGTTTTTAGGTAAATCACTGTAAAGCTCACCACTTTTTCTGAAAATAAATTATAAATTATCCTTCAATCAATCAATAAAATTAAGAATATTATTTAAATTTTTGAAATAATTTTCTTTAAGATTTTTATTTGGAATGTGATAGGGCGTTGGTGTTATATTTTAAGAAGAAAGGGTTGTTTTGGTAGAGATGCTGAGAAGTGAGTCTCTCACTGTTTCTTCCTTAACTTAGAACTTGGTGCTGGCCATGACGTAATTCGGACCAATTTTACCCTGGCCTACTTTTCTAACTTCGATTTTCCAGTCCACTCATGCGCTTTTATACACTAGGCACATTTTGGCACTTTATATACGAAATTTGCCAACCAGCCATTAGAGTACTGGAGAAAGGAGGAGATAGGTGGATGGGATGGTGGAGGGTTGGAAAGTTGAGAGAAAGAAAGCAGTCATTTTTGACATTAGTAGCAAGCATATAGTCCCCTCATCCTCATACCTAACTACTTTCACTGCCACTGGAGAAAAGAAAACAGAGAAAACTAAGGGGACTACATTCTTTCTTTGTGTACTGCCACGAGTTAAAAAGAAAAGTGGGTCACAGCGCACGCAAGGGAATCCATGATTTTATTCTTTCTCTCCCTGCCTTGCTTTACTTTCTTTCTCCACTTTCACCTCACTACCAACCAACAACCTATAAATTCACTTTCTCCTACGCGTTTTTTACTTTCCCCTTCTAAATTTATTTAAGAACACCAAACAAATAATATACCAATTCTAAGAAAAGACTAAATTCCGGGAAAGCTTTTAATGCTTATAAAATTTCGGAATCAAATATCACACATCCTATTTCTTAATTGGTAGAAGTGTATTCCTTATTGGTTATTACGAGAATTTTTTATATTTATTTGCAAATACAAACTCTCTTACTCTCCACTTAATTTTAACTAACTGTTCCTTTTTGCATAGCATTTATATTGAAACCTTAAACTCTTGTTTTTTTGCTGATTTAAAAATCCTTGAGTAGTTTTACGCTAGAAATGATAACAATATGCTTAAAGTTTCTTTTGTGGATGCAATAAACTTTTTATATTGATAAAAACTAAACGCTTGAATAAATTAACAGACTCAAAGTTATACAAGCTATACTGTTTCATGGATCCCTGGCTACATACATAAAAACTTACATACAAATAAATAATTCGACCTTGAAAAAATTTAAGATAAAATGTTTTAGCATTAAAGTAAATTTTAAAATTTCTACCCGAAGTCTATTTCCGGGATGATGGTGATGGTACTACAACATAACGACGAAAATGCATCAAGTTATCAGTCATTTAGCTTAATTATCTGTCAATTTATTTATTTGACTTTTTCATCTAATGCTTTGAAATGTTACATTTTCATTTTTAAAAAGTAAAACACTAGTATCACTAGTAGAACTTAAAAATGAAATCGAAAGTGTTGTAACTTTAACATAAGAAATGAAATGATAATTAATTAATTAATTAATTATTAAACTACCATTTCAAGACAACAAAATAAATCCTAAGTATATTGAAAATATATATCTTAAGCAGTAAACATAACGAAACAAATACTATATCACCCATCACATACACATTGTCCCTCATCTTACTTTCTGTCTGGTGTATTTTGTGTAGAAAACACTTGAAAAAGGAGGCGACAGTAAAGGTTTTTCTGGTCGTTGCCAATTGATACACACAGAAATACTACACACAGCTTATTATTCTAAAAATTGCCAAACTTGGATTTAACAATTAAATATATTGGAAGGAAGATGAAAATACCGATAGTCCAATTAAAGTAAATTCATCAATAAATATTTTGCTTATAATCTTATGAAAATAAGCTCAAACTCCAAAATAACGCAAGTATTATTTTAAACAAACGATGCGAAAGCGACACGGAAGGGAATTGGAATTCTATTGTTTAATTATAATTCTTGCGATGGACTTTTTGACCAATAAAAATTAAGATGATGAAAACGGTATAAGCTACTGGTAAGTAACGTTTATACCCAATTCTTACGTACCTATGCTTATGCATATAAGTGAAGACAGGGAGAGTTTTTTGACGGAAGTAGAAATACATTCATAATTTATTTATATTACATAATCTATTTCATTGTTTATTTTATTTAAATTAGATTTTTAATTTACAAATATTATGTTCTGTATTTATAAAAAGGACGGAGTAAAAATTATAATTCAAACACTCAGTAAAGACTATTTGGATCTTCAACATGAATTCCATTCTGTGCATCTCCTTATTTATATGCGTAAGTTTAAAAAAATATTTTTTAAAAATTCAAATTGGATTCTTAATATTATTTTTTTTAAATATAGATGGGTGTATTTGTATTTTTTGATGTAAATGCTCAGAAGCCAAAAAGGTTTACTTTTAACCCCAATAAAATCAATTATTTAACTAAAGATAAGTTAAAAACAGAGAAACAAAGAAAAAGCTTAGTGAAAGATTTAATTGCTGAAGATACTTTCTCTGTTGGATACTCAAAATATTTGTTTGGTGGATTATTTGGTGGTGGATATCCACCGATTGGATTGACTCAAGGATATTTTTCTCCATATTTCCATTATAGTAAATTAATATGCTTAAACTTGAATTTCGAAAAAAAAAATTAATTGTCTATTAATTTTAGATCCGTACGTATTTGGAGGTGGAGGTTATTTTGGACACCACCATCACCAATTTCATCACCATCACGAACATGGACATCATGGAGGGATTTATTCTCCATTTAGTTTATACGGTGGTATCAATTTCTAATTAAGACTTTGTTCTTATTATCGAATACTTTATTAATAATCATGTTTGATAAAATTACACTATTATATTCCAAATTGATCCTATTTTACAAGTAAGTTGAAGTTGGTTAATAAAAGGTTTCAGGTAAAATCCGAGAATTCTGAATGAAACCGTCAAAAAATTATCGCATAATTATATTCTTTAAGTAACAAAGGGTCAGTAACTTAGTAAAATGAAATGTTATATTTCAGTATTTCTTGCATGTAGTAATATTTTTAAAGAGATAACTTTTATAGCTGAACACTATTAATTGGATACGAGGCATTGTTTCCAAATTTCCGAAAAGTGAATATACTTAAAGCGATGATTAGTGCTCCAAGAGCAATGACTGTACCGATGAGAATGGATTCTGTGAAGAATAATAATTTTATTTAATTTGTAGATTATGTGAACTGAACTTTTAGTTTAACTAGCCTAGAGTCGTTAACTTTGATGAAATTTCCTTTAATTGACATTCTTGATCCAATTCTTCAGAAAGTGGGAGATAATACTTATATTCCTGAATGAACTTCTTAATAGGACAAGGACTCTTACATTTTGGGAGCTCAAACTCATAAATATTTTCTTGTGTTGTAGAATTCTTGTAGGAAATCTATTGGAAGATATTAAATTAAGTTTAATCTTAATGAGCTTAGTTATAGTTTGTTTTAATTGCCTGAATGAAAGCGTCATGCGTTGAAGTATCAAGATACAACTCAAAAAATATACAGGATGAAAAGTCAGGCCAATGGGAATCAAATACTCCAATTGTATTAAGTACGTTTGCAATAAGGATGTCATGTCCACCATAGAAATACAATTTTCGAGATTCAGTACCATTGATTGAGTTTAGCATATTTTTAACGATTTCCGAAAGAATCGCGCCCGCTGACAGTCTTTTAAGTTCTTCAGTTCTTGTAAACATCTTGAAACCGTCTGTAATTATTTTCATTTTTATCTCAGAGTCCAATATTTCATTAGCCCAATCAGGAATAGTTAAATTAGATGCTCTCTGTAACGTGTAGAAATACATTAAATTATCAAATATGAACTTTTCAAAGCAAGGAAAAATAAAGACATTACTTGAACCATGAGTGTGCCGATGCTGTGGTAAATCTCGTCTTTATTCTGTGGCTCGTATCCCATTTTTCCCCTAAGAAAGTCTATCATATCCTTGCCATTAGCTTCAAGCTGCAGCATAAATGGATCCAACTCATCGTTAAGCTTATTTTGTCTTGGGCATGCAAGATTAGGCTGTATCATCTAAAAAGTTCAAACATTTAAAAAATACATTCATACAAAGATTATTATTTCCTGATATTGCATTCACCCTGTCAATTGACTTTGGAATAGAGTGGACAGGTGCAAATGATTTGAAAGTAATTCCTTCATCTTGTTGTCCATAAAGTCCAGCTAATGCTAGCTCAACACTTAGAATAGTTCTATCATATCCAGAACTAACTGCTAAAATTTCAGTACTTAGGAATGTTGGAGATATCAAATCTTTGTATCGTTTACGCAGAAAAATTCCCAATTCGAATTGTTGTTGAATCCCAATCTAAACAAAGTTTATATTAAGGTATTTAAAGTTGAGTTTAATTAAACAATAGATTCTGACTTCTGTTAGTTGACCCCATCCATTGGGCCAATATTTAGACACATCCTTGTAGGCATCATTTGGAAAAGGAAATTCAGGCGAGCGAAGCCCATGCCGAGAAATCTAAAAATGAAAATTAATTAGAATATGAATTTTTAAATTCAGTGGATTCTGTCTTATTTTGAAAAATTAAAAAATTGTCTCACAATATGGACTTGGCGTAATGTGGAAAAGTCAATTCGAGAAGTAGCGATACTTAGTTGAGGCCAACAACCTAGGAAAAGAGCTGTTGATCTTATAAATACGAGGAGAGTTAAAGAATTATAAAATAACATTGTTATTTTTAATGGAAAGGAAAATATTAAACCTCACAACAACCAATTTAAATTAGGAAGTAAATCCTACGACTGTAAAATCCGAATAACTTTTAGAAGATGGAACGTACGTGGCTTCCAAAAACTAATGTTTTGAAGGCTAAGATAATTTATGATAATTCTTAATGATCATCTTGTTTAACTTAAATGTCAAATTTTTGAAATTGAACATGAAGGAAGATTAGGAAAAATGAGATAATTTGTTCGTTTACTAAAGGGAAGTATTTTAAAATAATAGTTAAAACAAAAGTATTTTTAGAAATAAAGTAATAATCAACTTTATATATTTTTGGAGAAGGTTGATTGTGTTATGTAAGGAATACGAATAAAGTTCATTTTCATTTTGTTAAGTTGAATTGTGCAATCAATCAATGCTGTAAAAATCTCGCTTGAATTATCTTGCAATGATTGATTTATGATAATCGTAATGAATTTTTAATATTTGGAATTGGACTTTCAGAGCTTAACATTATGATACATTAATGATTATTTTACTAATAATAAATAATAATAAATCACTTAAAAAAGAGATTTTAACTGATATTTTTACTTACTATTAAAAATCCTATAATTTTTTTTTCATTACTCTATTTAGCACTAATTTTTAAATGTAATTTTGTGTATGATTATAAGTAAAGATAAGCATAAGAAGAATTATTAAGTAAACTCTATCAGCAGCGGTCTCTCACGGCGAAAATTAAATACATCATACAGAAAATTAAATATATATTTTGAGTTTTTACCCGCTAAAGTAAATTATTATGTCATCTCAATAAATTAAGTTAAGTTTGTTGGAGTCGAGTCGGACATCGGATTTAATTACTTTTGAGTAATTGAAGTTCGAGGAAGAATTCGCTTACGTAAAATTCCTTGTCTTCTTAAAATGGTAAGAATAATTCTAACAGATTCTATAAATAAATCGTCGTACGTAACACGCATAAGTTATTTGTATTTTTGATGATATTTGATTTGAACCAATTTTATTTGTATTTTCAGTCTGCACTATTTAATTTCCAGAGCCTACTGACAGTAATAGCCCTTATGATATGTACCTGCACATATATTCATTCAATATTTCCTTCAATTCTGGACAGAAATAAAACTGGACTTATTGGAACGTTTTGGAAATTTGCAAGAATTGGAGAAAGATTAAGTCCATACGTTGGAAGTTTTTGTGTAGGATTAGCTTTCGCATTGCTATTTGTGAATTAATATTTCTTTACTATTTTGTAATACAGTTGTGCTAAATAACTAATTTATTAAATGTAAAATATAATTAATGATTCAATTATAAACAACATTCGGAAAAGTTCAAGAAAGAATTATCAATAAATTCTTAAGGGTTGTTTGTATAAATTATGTCGGATTTTTAGAGAAGTTATCGTTGTCGTCATCTTATTGAATTGATAGGAAGAGAAATTTTTGCAAAAAAGAAAAATTAGCGTAAAATAACTTATATTATTTTTCTTGAATCCATACGTTTTTTTTATTACAGTCTTATGAATAGTGTGTTTAATTTCAATGCATGCATTACAAGGAATAAGAACGTAAATGTGTTGATTGATTTGTTTGAAAAAAGTAAAAATAAAGGCAAATTAAGTCTTACTTAATGCCGTAAATTGGAAGCGCATTCTAGGTAAGAGTTAAAGGATTCTAAACCCGAAGAAAGACGGGAGAAAGCCTTAAGGAAGAAATGAGGGATCAACCGTAGCAGCATCCTAAAGGGATGGCAATCGAGATTCCCACGAAGGAAGTTTTCAATGATTCCAAACAAAGAAATAGGAGGGACGCAGAACTTCCAAGAGACCGCGCAGCATTGGCGTACCAATGCAACTGATCTTATGGTCGACTGTGCTCTCAACAACTACGCTTCCACTAACAACTATAAAAAATTCTCTTTATATAATGAAGGGATTTCTCTCATACTTTTTAAGTATGGCTATCCAGACAAATATCCTTATTAAATCACAAAAAATCATCATATTAAAATTATAATACATAAATTAATACATCCATTCAATATATTAATTATTTATTCAATTATTTTTACAAAATATATTTATTAATATGCTTTAAAATTAGTTTAAATGTAAACAAATTAAAAATATTCCCGCGAATTTCATCATTTGAAAAAGTAAACAAAACTTCTCTCTCTTATCTTCTTCTCTTGTAAAAAAGTCAATCCTTAAATTGTTCAAAAAACCCTTCACTAACCTTTGTCACTAACCAATCATCCTATCTTTACTAAATAACAACATTTATCATCCAAAAATCCAAGATCCAAGTCTATTCATTAAAATGTTATAATAACTTTTGGTATTTTACTTTTCATTGTTGTCTAACTTACTAAATACTAAAACTTAACTTGAATTACTGTTTTTCCAGCTAGTCGCCAATAGTTAGTGCTGGCAGAAAGCGCTTATTGGCAAAGATGCGTAACGTCAGGTCGAATGTAAACTTATAAAACACTGATATAGAAGTATACGTCCTTAACTTTACTTCAAAAAATCTTAGCCAAATCATATAATCCACTATCCACACCGCACCGATTAAAAAAAAGATTCTCAAAATCACGTTTTTGAGTAATCGTGCTCCAAGTCGGACGGACGGACCGACAGCCCACAGACAGACAGACGGCTCCAAGAACGAAGAGTAGCTTTCGCTACTTTAATAATCTAGGTTCCTGATCCTGATACGAAAACAGAAGAGGAAATTTAGAGTTTATTTTGTTTTGATTTTGATTGTAGTAATTAAATGTCGTAAACAAATAATTAAGAAAGGTAAGAAACATCTAATGATTAGATCCCTGGTGTGCGTAAAGTGCGTATGAATGTGACTCATGTAAATAAAAAGGAGTGCATCACCCTTTTCGGCGTCTCGTTTTTTCACTCTGCGTCTGGATACACTACGTTCATTCATTTGTGTGAGTGAGTCAGTGAAGTTCAGCTGTGTTCTCATTCGCCCTGTCAACATTTTATTCCAAGGAGAAAAAGAAGGATTTTCAAAATTTTGTTTTTATTGGAGGAAGTTAAATATTAAGTTAATTGGGATTTTATTAATTTAACCACGAAGAGAAAACACTAATCAAGGTAAGGTTTTTATAAGTTTATAATAACATAAGCATAACCTGACTTAACTTTTAAGTTCTTTTAAACTTTCACTCCAACCATAATTGCGGTTTCAACTTAATTGATCAATGTTTACATTTTTAACCGCAGTAAAAGCACGTGTTTAAGACTTAGTTGTTAAATATTATGCATTATATTTTTAACTTACTTAATTTTTTATTTCAGGAAACTTCAACACAAGAAGATACCATTTCCAAACCAACTGGTGTTATTCGTGCAATTTGTTAACCTTTCTTTAGTTTTTAAGCCAACACCCCTACGAACGAAGAAAATATTTGACTAGTCAACTGTGTTCTTACCAAAGTGATTCCTATCCTATCTTTCAAGGAAAAGATTTCTTAATCTTAAAATCATTCAAAAATACTACAACATCATTTAACCAAATTTTGTGAAAATGCCCTGGAAAGGGTATCTACGTCTCTTAGCTGGGATTTTCATAGTGTTAACTATACGCATTGAGTTTGGTAAGTTTAAGTAATGCTTAAAATATACTTGGAATTTTTTTATTTCAGTTTCTTCGGTAAATTCATTAATAATTAATTTAATAAAAATTTAGAGTTATGATAAGCAAGGATTAAATAATACATTACAGCAGCCTACAGGACATGGTTCCTTTTTTAGACCTCATCAACATGTATGAGACATCATCTTCCCTTCATTTCATCCTTCGGCAAAGGGTATTGTTAATGTTGGAGTGACAGCTGCATGAGAAACTAAGGTCCACGTGCGGGCACAGAGGAAAAGGAGACAAAAAATGAAGGGTACTCAGAATTGGTGAGGGGGAGTAGTGTAGAGTATAAGTTTTTAAAAGGGATACATAAAAAAGGATCACTTCTTAGAAAGCCCCAAGGTTATAGAAATTTAAAAGCCGGTCTTCGTGTTTTAAACCCCATCACATTGAAACTATAAGATTTTCATGATAATTTAAAAATTCTGTAATGAACTATTTGCAAATGTTAAATATTTTAATGAATTTTGTTTTATTTATTTAAGGGTACGCAAACACCCCAGGAACTGGAAATGCTGACGAAGAAAGTGGACCGGTTTTTGTAAGGGAGCCACCCTCAAAAATGGACTTTTCAAATTCAACAGGAGCTGAGATTCCCTGTCAGGCTAGAGGTAATCCACAGCCGGAAATCATATGGCTCCGGGCAGATGGGACGGCCATTGGAGATGTCCCAGGTTTACGTCAGGTGAAATATTCCCTTTTTCCATTGTTTTCATTGACCTTACTTACATACAGACGAAAAGAACATCTGCTCATCCATGATGATGAACTGTAGATTGTAGTAGTGATACACGATCTTCAACCTTTTTCTTCACATCTGGCCTCTGATTTCTACTTACAAAAACATAAATGCCAATGATCTGTTGCTTATTTCGTTAAGTAGACATCTTAAAAAATTAAGACACACGTGGAGTTGATTTTTTAAGAAATGACTTTTTAGAAATAATTTTTTGATACTTTTTTTAAGGTATTGGCATCTGGAGCTCTTGTTTTTCCACCTTTTCGAGCTGAGGACTACAGACAAGAAGTTCATGCACAAACCTATGTTTGCTTGGCCCGAAATTCTGTGGGAACTATTCATTCAAGAGATGTCCACGTCAGAGCAGGTTCGTTGAATTATAGTAGTATTTGCAATTGAGTGACTTAGGAAATCATAAAAATGCAAAGCGCAGTTAGTTTAGAATGATTTATTTTTGGGATTTTGGTTTAAATACTACAAAAATTCTAGTTGTAACTCAACCATACTCAACAAATGTGATGGATGATTATGTAATTTCTGGAAATAATCAGATTACAAAATGCAACATACCAGCGATTGTCACTGGCTCTGTATTTGTAACAAGTTGGTTTATTGATGAAACAACGATTGAGCGTAATGAGAAGTATGGTATGTCACATATTTGACTTTCATGAACAGTGGTGACATTGCGGGTTGCTCACGTACGAGGCGAGGTTTATTGTTGTAAATGTAACTTTTTAATATCTTTCTATAGTTGTATTTATTTTTATTTGATATTTTAAAGTGGTAAATCAGAATTATGCGGCTAAAGTTTTTGAAGAGGACGTGATTTATAAGAACAATGCTATTTTCAAATGTTTGTTTACACCGGCTTTTATAATTGATTTCCTGGGAGTAGAAAGTTGGTATCAAAATGATGTTCCCATCAAGCGAAATCTTAATGGAGAATATGGTAAATCCTAGTAAATAACTGTATCGGACATGGAGGAAATTGCATTAGGGTTTTTACTAACAATCTACGCATCATAATCTTAATTTTTTAAATATTAAAAGTAAAATAATTTTTATTTAGTAATTACACAATATTACGAGGTTGATGTAATCAAACAGCATGCAATAATACAAAATCATGCAATTTTCACTTGTTCTTTGAGTCCACCTTTTGTAATGGATCTTGTTCGCGTGGAAAGTTGGCTTATTTTGGATTCTAAAATATCATCAAATGATAATTATGGTAAAAGTTTATAATTAATCATGATGATTCATGAACATTCGGACACGCTGGGTTATAGGAAAATTAATTATTTATAGCATTCTTTTACTTAAATTTCCTTTTGTGTTTTTTATAAAGTGATTTACCAAACTTACGCCGCCAAAGTCTACGATGAGGATATTATCAAACATAATGCTGCAATTTTTAAGTGTGTGAGGTAAATGAATAAGCTTAACTTGGATTGAATAGCGAACACTTTGCACAATTTTTACAATATTCTTGTAGTCCATCATATGTGGGAGATTTTGTTCAGGTAGAATCCTGGTTTCACGGAGATAATTCTATTCGTAAAGGAGATAATTATGGTATTAAATCCTCTTTCTTGATTTATATTCAAGAAAATCGGACAAAGGCAAAAAGTGTTGAGGTTAATTTCTTTGCAATTGGCGAGCTAAAATTATATGATTTAAAATCAATTTTTAATTTCATATGGCAGTTGTAACGCAGACTTATGATGTGGATGTAATGAAACAACAAGTCATTTCCAATAATGCAGCCATTTTTAAATGTCAAAGGTAAAATTAATTTGAATTCAAACTGCAGTCCAATAAATTAATTTTACTTCATATTCAGCCCTTCGTTTGTTGTTGATTTTGTTGGAGTAGAAAAATGGTTTCAGGGAGACGTTCCTATCATAAGAAATGATAACTACGGTAAATTAAATTATTTCCAAAAGAAGTATCGGACATGTGCGCGGTGTTATGTTGATTATTGGGTTTTTAGTACACGATTTTAATTAAGATCATTACTTCATAACTTAAAAAAAGAAATGACACTTATAAAAATTAACAATCATAAAAAATTTACAGTTGTAACTCAATCGTATGAAGTGGATATAGTGAGGCAACAAGTAATTTCCAGGAATTCTGCTATTTTCAAATGTTTGAGGTAAATTTAGTGCATGAATGTTGATTTTTTTTAAAAATGACTACGAGTTGGAGCTGTAATTTAAAAATAATTAATTCCAGTCCGTCATTTGTGATTGATTTCATTGAAGTTGAAAAATGGTTTCAAGGGGATGTACCTGTCCCACGAAATGAACAATATGGTAATTTTCAATATAAAAGATTCGGAACATCGGACATGTACGCGGACGCTGCGGCGAAAAAAGAATTAATTCTAATTTTTTAATCTTAGAGTATGCTTGCGCTTTTTGTTCATTCATGTTTGCTTTCCCTAATTTCAGTCGTAAATCAAGAGTACATAATTGAAGCGCAAAATGATCATGTATACGCAATGAATTATGGAATCCTTCGTTGTTTTATTCCATTTGGAACGGATTATTTTACGATTACAAATTGGATGGATTCTGATGGAGAGACATATTCTGTTGATTCTTCAAAATGGGGTTAGATTACGTTTTAGGGAACAATCGTAACCATATCATGGTGGGTGCATGGCGTTATTTGTAAAATCAATGACTTTCCAGAAAATGACAATTAAAGGGATTTAAAGAGCATATAGAGAAACTGAAATTTTTTTGCATAGATTTAATAATTGGGATATTTGATTTGTAGTTATTCCACAACATTTATTGGTGCAGGTTCATGACAAGCAAGTTATAAGGTATTATTTAATATGATTGTGTTTAATTTATTCATATTACAATTTAATATTGTTTGTAATTAATTAGGGGAAATAATATAATATTTACTTGTTCTGTATCTTTCTCAACGGAGTATTTGTATGTTACGGAATGGCGTACAAGTACTGGTGAAATATATACACCTGATAATTCTAAATTATATGGTTTGTAAAATATAATTTATTAAAGTCAAGCGCAATTAGGACATGGCGGTTGGTTTTTAATAAACGGGTTGTAAACTTAATTTTCAGTTAACTTCATTTTATAGGATTGAATTTTATATTTTAGTAATTCCTCAACATCTTTTGGTGGAAGTTCATAATAAACAAGTTATAAGGTAGAATATATTTGTGATTAAAATTTTATGAATTTATTTAAAGTAAATATTAATTTTTAGAGGGAATAATATTATATTTACATGTTCTGTATCATTTTCAACTGAGTATATGACAGTAACTGAATGGCGTACATCAACTGGGGAAGTTTTTACGCCTTCAAACTCTCAACAATATGGTAGTTATTAGTAATTGTTTAAAGAGATTAGGACATGGCTGAATGCAATGGATTTTTAAGGTTTAAACAAAACTAAATATTAAAAGTTGGATCTTATACGAACATACGCAGCGCTTATAAATTCATGTCTATCAGTTTATATAGTTTGCCATTTTATTTTGTTTCAGTCGTGTCTCAAAATTATGATACTGAAGCAGAAAACGAATATGTTATCAGGTATGATAAACATAAATTTAGTTTACTTTAAATATAAGCGATTATTAGATTTTATGGAATTCTAAAGTTTACATTAACTAATTTAGCAATTATTTAACTTTGACGATAATTTATATTTCTTTATTCTTAAGATTTGCTTACATTGTTAGACTATCAATGAATCATTTTCCAACTTAATTATCTTATTTTTACTACACACGCTATGAATACAATAGGAATATTTTAATAATTTATTAGCATTTTTACAAAGTGTTTTTTTTTATTTTTTTCATCTTGCATGAATTTTAATTAATCAATTTCTTGATTTCTGTTTTGTTTAAATGCATAAACTCTATAACTTAAACAATACAATACATGCTTATAATCGCGAATTTAGGGTACATCGTACTTAAAAATGAATTAGTTTTTTTTCTAATTTTGTTGTTAAAATTAAAGCCAGAATTCCGCCGTTATGAAATGTAAAATGGGATCCTACATTGCAGAATTTTTGGAAATTGTTTCTTGGCATGATAGTGATGGGAACGTCTTTCCTAAAGAGACTTCAAAACAATTACAAAATGGTACGTAGAATTCGGTTTTCAGTTTTTGTTTTCATGAAAGAAATGAAAATTTCTTTAATTTAAAGTTCGGATTTCAAATACTTAAACCCTTGCACCCGCCATGTCCGATTGTTCTTGAATATTATTAATTTTAAAATGAAATTATGAATCCTAATATTTTATTTACTATTTTAAAGATGGTAAATTTGTGGTATTGCCTTCTGGCGAGCTTCACATCAAAGACGTACGACCGGAAGATGGATTAAAAGAGTACAGGTTTGTATTTAGTTTTTTAATAATTAAAAAAATTTTATTTTATTTATTATGATATTTTTTTTATTTTTCAGGTGTCAAACTAAACATCGACTTACAGGTGAAACTCGTTTATCTGCTACTGCTGGAAAATTGGTTGTTACAGGTATGTCAAATTTAATTTAGTATCTTATTTAAACAGAAAGCACAAATTCGAATAAATTTTTTTTACATCATTGTTACTGGTTCAACGATAAATTTTCATTCAAAAGAAGAATCGAATTTTTGCTTTCTAGGGTTGGATTGATATCTTATTAATGTCATTTTATATTTCTTTTATGATAAAAATAATGTTTCAAAATCAAAATTAACTAAATGTTTTGACAAGAAAGATATGAATGCAACTCTCTTAAACCTGAATGTTGGGAGACGGGAAGTGATTTGCAATTTTCAAAATGATTGTGTTGTGTTAATGTGGGTTCTTAAATTTTTGTTTAAGAAATCACTTAAATACAACTTATTTTTAAAAAAATTAACTTCGGAATTTTAATGTTAATTCTTTGTAAAATCAGAACCAATAAGCAGCGTGGCTCCCTCTGTTCCTCTGTCGGAAAAATTAAAATTAGTTGGTGGAAGCCAATCAGAAAGCGTTCAATTAATTTGTTCTGCATCTTCAGCATATCCTATCCCAACTATTCGGTTAGTATAATTTATTTCTTAGGATATAAATACAACGAATGCATACTATTAGGTTTAATTCTGCTTCTGCGTATTTGCAATCATAAGCTTGCCGTTTCCCGTGAATTGCATAATCAATTTGAATGATTTTTATTAAAATATTTAATGACAGATCCTATTGGTTTTGTACAACCACGATTTACATTTAGCAATGAAAAAAGTCGATCAGTCGAAACATCTTCAGGAATAGGCTATACACTTTTTTGCCAAGCATCAGCTTACCCAACCCCTAAAACAATGTGAGTTTTATTCTTCTAATAATACAATCTAAGATCGCTATCCCTTCAATGTCATAGCAATCACACCGTCTCTCGACTGGTTTTGCAGTAGTCCCCCCCCCCCATATGTCATTGGTATATTTTTACTCAGAGCCACTTAATGTTCGCATGAAACCAAGTTTCCCAACAGAACAAAGAACGTTGACCTTTAATAGAGAGACGGGAAATGGGTTTGCTATGTCATGTACGGCAACTGGTAATGAACCTCCATTTTACAAGTAAGAATCTCATTCCTAGATTTTGAAATCATCTGCTTCTCATCTCCCAATATTTGGATTTTTTTTTATAATATTAGTTTATAAAGTTTATTTACTTTGACAATCAGAACCAGCAGGTCATTCGCGTCCGCAAAGTTCTACACAGTCGCATATGCAAGCATTTATAAAAGAGAAGGATTCATCTTTTGCACTTCTTTGTCCAGCTTCTTCATCTTTTCCACCACCCACAACTAAGTAAGATCAAAATCCTCATTTCCAACTTAGGGAAACAATACCTGTTTTAAGTTATTTCACAACTCTTGTCTTCCAACATTACTAGGTTATGATCTAGATTAATTTTTGGGCAGATCATCTACTAAAGTTTGAAATTTAATTTGTTGTTTAGAACCATTAGCTGGGGTTAGTCCTAAGATTACAATTTTACTTCGACCTTTGATTATTTACAATAATGGAGAAGAGGTGGCTTTGATTTGTGCAGCACAAGCATTCCCAATTGGAATTCATAAGTAATTTTGAATTTGGCATTAAAAATAGTTTAAATATTAAAATGCTAGGATGCAAATGCAAGAACTTTCCCTCTCTCATCCTTTCTTTGTTATGTTGTATATTGTTTCGATTAATCAAAGGTTAATTTTGTAGAGCCAATTGGTGGTATCGCTCCACGTTTTGCGACAAGCTCAGGAGGGATTCAAGGTTCTTTTACACATATTCAAGGGAATGGGCTAGCACTTTTGTGTAATTCTCAGGGATATAAAGTTCCAAATACAAGGTTTGTTTGTAGTAATTCTTACTCAAATGTAACATATTTGCATTTAAATTTCACAATTCTGTATCCCAACATTCAATTTGAATCTGGTTCTCGTAAAAATGGTTTGAATAGAAATTAATTAATTTAAATAGAACCTGTTGGTCAAATTTCACCAAAATTTTCAACAAACTCAGGATCACAATCTTTTAAGTATTTGGAAGGGAATGATTTTTCTCTGCTTTGTTCAGCTCAGGGTTTCGAAGTACCTCGTGTGAGGTGAAAATTATATATTTTTTTAATGAATTAGAATAAGTGATCGCTTCTCGCCTCCCAATCATCTTCTTTAGATTCACTTTTTAAACGTGTTAAATGTATTCTTGTGAATTTACTTTTCTCACAATAGAACCAAGAGGTCATGTAGGGCCAAAATTTTCAGCAAAAATAGTAGAAACACGTGAAGCAAAAGTTGGTGATGGGATTGCGGCTTTATGCTCTGTACAGTCTCATCCAGTTCCATCATTCAGGTTCTTAATTCTCTATTGCTGGAATCAATGCTTCTTTTTTGGCATTTTTGTACCTAAATATTTGGAATTGTAGAGTTAAAATCCAACAGCAATGTTTTTTTAAGTTATGTCTCCAAAGCATACTGAAGAGTTTTGTGTTGACTTTGCTTCCCGTCACCCAAATTATGAATGTGATAGTTTATATATTCCTGATTTCATAATTTAAATTCCTAGATGCTTTAACATTGGCACCCAAAATAAGGGATGGTGAAAGTATAGGAACAAGAAAGACTTTGTTGGGTGGGGATACAGTTGCTTTATTATGCGATGCTCAATCAACACCTCCACCAAATTTCAGGTTGATTATTATAATATCTTAAGTTTCGTTTTCCAAGAATAACTTAGAATATAATACTTTAATTATTTCAATTATTTCCAACAAGAGATAGAGTATCAGTAACAGTCACTCACTGCTTTTCGATATATTATTCCACTGTTGTGATGAGTTTAAATTCAAATCGTTCAAAATTGCATCAATTCCCGTCCCCTTCTTTTGGATTATTTTTTAAATTATTTTAATTGTAATTTAAGAGGCTCAATTATTGGGGCCTAGAATAAGAGATGGTGATATTGGAAGTATGAAGAAGACATTTCGTAGCAAGGATACTGCATCTCTGCTTTGCGATTCTCAGGGAACACCTCCTCCTAATTTTAGGTTAGAAAAATCAGAAGAGCGGTCATTGCTTTCACTTCCCTTTCTCCTGGCGTTTATTATTTTTGAAATTAATATTTAATAATCAAATCATAGAGTCACAGTCTCTATCACCAAAAATAAGGGATTCAAATTATCTTGGGACTAGACTTACAGTTACAGAAAAAGTAACAGTAGCTGTCTTGTGCGATGCGCAAGGAACACCTTCACCATATTTTCGGTCAGATATTTTTAAATGTCAAACTTTTTGTACACTTTCGTTGTCTCCCAGCATTTATGCAAGAATAATTGAACATATGAGTAATTAGTTTATGATTAATTAATTTCCTATATAGAATCCCAATCTCTATCTCCAAAATTAAAAGATGCTGCAAATTATGTAGCAGCTAAACTATCAGTCGCTGACCAAGGAATGGTGTCAATTCTTTGCGATGCTCAAGCTAGGCCTCCACCAACTTATCGGTTAGATTGTCGTATTAATTAAATAGTTGCATTTCATTTCATCTTATCACTTCCTGTTTTCTCAATGTTGGGATTTTGTTTAATTAATTTAAAAATAATTTGAATAAGATCCTAAACATGGATGGACGAAACCAGTATTGGGTTCTGGGTATGACAGTATGGCATTTACGAAACAACAAAGTGATACTGTGGCACTTTTGTGCAGATCAAGTGGAGTACCCCCTCCTTCCACGTTGTAAGCGTTATAGGGAATTTATAATATTAAAAATTCAAAAATAATTACAAATTCACAATCCGTCTTTCCCAACAACAGAACATGTTAATTTTGTTATATATGCTTATATATTAGTGTAATTTTAAATTATCAGAACCACTATCTGGAGTAAGTCCAAAGATTCCACTACTCACCAAGCATCAAATTTCGGCTAACTTTAAAGAAACCACAGTTTTGACCTGTGAGGCACAAGGGAGTGAGCCACCATCATTTAAGTGCGTATTTTTTTTTTATAAAATGTTAAATCTTATTTTCCGTTCCGTCTCTTAATTTTTAAGGGTTAAGATTTTTTAAGAAAAAAGTTAGAGTGAGGTTTCATTGCATTTGCATCGTTTATAGAACCACAAACAGTTGCTCCTAAAATTAGAGATGGTCATTCTATTCGACTACGAATGGAAACAGGATATGTAGGTCAGGATTTGGGTATTATTGCTGATGCTCAAGGGTGGCCTGTTCCCAAATTCTCGTATTAATCAATTACTTATTAGTAAATTAATCCAGCTTTTGCGTTACGCCATTTTCTTTTTTAAATTGTAGAACCCCAAACTTCTTTATCGCCGAGCCTGCGTGATGCTTCATTGAAAGATACAACTGTTGTCAAAGTAGAAAAGCTAGGCATGGACGTCAATCTCATGTGCGAATTCTTCGCATACCCTGTGGCCTCACATAGGTTTGTTTAAATCTTACTTTTTAGAATAGAAACTAGCGCAGAGCCCTGCGCTGAGAAATAAAATGAAATTGCAATTGCTTATCCCGATAACTCCCAGCGTTAAAATAGGTTTTCACTACAAAAAGTTTGTTAAAAAATTCAAATAGAACCAACTGGGCATTCTGCTCCAAAATTAAATGGTGATGGCTGGCAGCGTATAAAAGGAGACGCTGGTGAAGATGTTGGTTTATTGTGTGAAGCACAGGCTTACGACAAACCAAACGAAAAGTATTTACTGATTTTGACAACAGTTGATTTTTCTTTAGTTTTTATTTTGCTTCAAAATTACTGGAATCAAAACGAGAGAAAAAGTTACAAATCACTTCTATACTCCTATACATTTAATGATCTATTATAAAAATTATAGAATTAAATTTAGTTTTTTACAAAATAATTTTATAAGTGCCTGGAAGTGCTTTGAAACCAACGAGTCCTGTTAAATTTCTTGAAACACCTGAAGGAGTAAGTGGACAAAGTATGGCGGCACTTTGTCCAGTTCAATCCAATCCAACACCATCGATGATCCGGTTAAAAAATTCTCAAGTTTTGATTCCAATGCTAAATTATTCATTTTTCTTTGAAAGTTATTCCTTTTTTCTACCTTTTATTTTTTTGCATTTCTGCTCTAAATTTTTCTTTGTAAGAGAGTTTACTAGAAGTTTAATTTATGTTTGGGTTTTTAGATGGTATAAGTTTTCTGAATCCGGAAGTCGGGAACCAGTTGTTTTGGATGAAAGAGTTAAACAGCTTGGAGGAACTTTGATCATTCGGGAAGCTCGAGTTAACGATTCTGGAAAGTATCTTTGTGTGGTTACGAATTCAGTTGGATCTGAATCTGTTGAAACTGTTCTTACAGTTACTGGTAAGTTTCAAAAACTTAATTTCAAATAGTAAAATAGATTTTCTGAATATTCGTTTCTCCTTCTCCTTAGCTCCGTTGGCTGCCACCGTGGAACCAGCTATTCAAACAATGGATTTTGGTCGCTCAGCCACATTCACCTGTCATTACCAAGTGAGTGTTCCAGTCGTCTATCAGTTTGAATTCTTCTAATTTCTATGTTATAATATATTTATAGGGATCCCCAGTGAAAAATGTAACCTGGATGAAAGATGGAAAGAAGTTAGCAATTACGGAATCTTTTATCAGAATTGATTCAGTGAAACGGTAACTTTCCTATTATAAGTTTGTATTATTTATGTAATGAGTAATTGTTGTTTCTTCTTCTTGTAGGGAAGACAAAGGGATGTACCAGTGTTTTGTTAGAAATGACCAAGATTCAGCCCAAGCTACCGGTGAATTGAAACTTGGAGGAAGATGTAAGGAATATAAATAGTTAATTCCATTCCCAAGAGGAAAAATAATAATTTTTATATATTATACGTAGTTGATCCACCAAAACTCACATTTAAATTCCGTGAGGAAATCCTTCAACCTGGACCTACTGTATCATTAAAGTGTAAAGCTACTGGAAATCCATCACCGGAAATTATTTGGGAGCTTGATTCGAAGAAGGTTGTTCCTGGAGAAAGGTAACAATGGAAATCTTTTTCTTTTATCACTGTACAAACGTACTTTAGTGCTTGAGATTGATATTGGAATTGGGTCTATAAGTTGATGAGTTTGAGGAATCATATTTTTAGGGTTGCGGTTGGCCAGTATGTTGGACCAAACGGAGAAGTGATTTCACATTTGAATATTACGAATGTCCACAGCAATGATGGCGGTCTTTACAAGTAAGTTTCATGGGCACAGGATTTATATTTTAATAATTCACTTTGCTAAACTTTTAATATTTTATGAAAAGATGCACAGCAGTTTCAAAAGTAGGAAGCGCCTTTCACATGGCTCGGCTCAATGTTCACGGACTTCCACATATTCGGCCTATGGAAAAAGCTCAAGTAGTAGCTGGACATACTTTCGAAGTGACATGTCCTGTTGCCGGTTATCCAATTGAATCCGTTATTTGGGAAAAGGATAATAGAGTTCTTCCAATTAATCGAAGGCAACGTGTATTTCCCAATGGAACCCTAGTCGTTGACAACGTACAGAGGAATATGGACCAAGGAAGTTACGTTTGTGTTGCTAAAAATCCTCAAGGCTTTACTTCTCGTGGCACTCTCGAAGTTCAAGTAATGGGTAAGCTATTCTCATTTTTTACTTTTTCTATCTCTTAATTTATTGAAATAACCAATGATAACCGAAAGGACCAATTTGGTCTCCTCTTCGCAAAGGTGTTACAAAAGAGGTAAAACAAATATTTTAAGAATGCGCCAGGTATTTTCGTAGAATGTCGCTTAGCAAATTGCGTATCTTGTTAAAAAGGGTCATAGATTTACTAATGATGTTCACATACAGTTCCCCTTCAGCTAGCAGTTCAGTTTAGTTTGGATGGTGAGAAGTATCCTGGAGATTACGTCCAAATATCCTGTGTTGTCACACAAGGAGATCTTTCTCCACATTCTACTTTTCATTGGACTGTTCAAGGACATGATACTGTTAATGGACAACATGGTATCCAAATCTCTCGATTTGGACCAAAGAGTTCTATTTTAGCCATCCCTGAGTTAGATCCCAATCACAGTGGACTCTATACTTGTATTCTATCAAATCAAAATGGTGGCAATATATCAAAGAGTATTGAACTCGTAGTCCAGGGTAAATTTTCCATCATGAACTGAAGCTTTGACAGCAGCAAATCTTTGTGCACATTTTCTTGAACTTTTCTCCCACCTAATTCCTTAACTTCATTAAAATATTACAAGACTTTGTTTCCAGTACCACCACGCATTGCCAACTTTTCTTTCGATGGACCAAAGGAACCAGGAGATATGGCTCAGTTGACTTGTTTAGTAAGTGCTGGAGATTTGCCATTACAAACATTTTCATGGACATTTCAAGGCCACGGCGATGCTTCATTAAATAAAGAAAAAGGTGTGGAAGTTATTAAAGTCGGACAAATGACAAGCATTTTAACCATCCAGGAAGTTGGGATGCATCATAGCGGTGTTTACACTTGCATTGTGAGCAATAAAGCAGGAAATGCAAGTTTTAGTGCCCAATTGATTGTACTTGGTAATTGGACCAATTCAGTAATTTGGTGGTGGTGCTAGTGCGCGAATGCTTTTTTAATTTTTATTTAACTTTTGTATTGCACTCATTCGTTGGTATGGTTTTTTTCATCCATTATTAGTACCTCCAACCATTACTCCATTCTTTTTCGAGGAACCTCTCGTCTTAGGTGACCAAGTCACACTTCAGTGCAGTGCAAAAGGAGATACTCCTATGTCATTGAGTTGGAGTTATCATCACCATAATACTAAAAATGGATCCTCAGCTTCTACTCAGAAAAATGAGATACGTACTATGAAATTTGGTCCAAGAACTTCAGTATTGATGATTGATTCCGTTGGAATTGAACATCTTGGGTTTTATACCTGTACTGCTAGGTCAGGTCCTGTAAATCTTTCAGCAAATTATACTGCTGAACTCAAATCAGTTACAGGTGTGCAAAAATGGGTGCATTTTGTCTAAAAAAGCTAAATGCTAAGCATCAGTGTTTGTTATAGTTTCGATCTTATTATGTAATTTTCATTTTCATTTTGCTTTAATTAAAAAATTTTTCACCAGTTCCTCCACAGATATCTGAATTCCACTTCGATGATTCTATTGTTAGTGGAAGTTATGTAAGTGTACAATGTCAAGTTCCCGTTGGTGACCCTCCACTCCAAATCCTTTGGACTCATAGTTCTAAATTTAACCAATCAGACATTAATCATAGTGGAATGAGAACAACAAAATTAGGACAACGTTCAAGTGTTCTTACTATTGAATCAGTATCTGTAAATCATTTGGGATCATATACATGCACAGCGATATCACCTTCAGGGACTGCTAATTTTACTACAGAACTTAAAGAAGTCATGGGTAAAAACTTAGAAAAGCTAGCTTAATCAAGCTTGAGAAAATTGCAGCGTTATTTAGTAATTTTTCTATTTGCTTCCTTTTTTTACCATCCTTATAATCCAATTTTTCTTTGGAAATGAAGAGAAAACTAAGTTTATGATTACAATTTTTTAAATTGACAATAAGTGATTTCTCTGTTCAGTTCCACCTACAATCACTCCATTTTCATTTGACGAACCACTGGTCATTGGTGACCAAGTAACGCTACAATGTGGTGCAAAAGGTGACACTCCTGTGACTATAAGCTGGAGCTATCATCATCATCATAATTCATCAACTTCATCTGTTCAAAAAAATGAGATACGAACCATGAAAGTTGGTCCACGGACTTCTGTTTTAACAATTGATTCTGTGGGAAGTGAACATTTAGGATTTTATACATGCACTGCAAGGTCTGGTCCGGCGAATCTTTCTGCGAATTATACTGCTGAGCTCAAATATGTGACGGGTGGGTAGTCATCTTAGGGTTCGAAGTTACGCTAAAAACATGCTATATTGCGATTGCAATGTGTTGTGCTGTTTAGAAAAATTATGTATTACTTTTTACAGAGCTTTTAATATTTGATATAATTTTGCATGCAGTTCCTCCTCAGATATCTGAATTCCAATTCGATGACCCAATTATAAGTGGAACTTATGTAACATTAAGTTGCAATATTCCATATGGTGATGAACCCCAACAAATTTTATGGACGCATAGCTCTAAATTTAATGAATCGGATATAAATCATAGTGGGATGAGAACAATGAAATTAACTCCAAGATCCTCAGTACTTATAATAGAATCAGTATCTGTAAATCATTTGGGATTTTATACGTGTACTGCTATATCATCTTCTGGAACTTCTAATTATACAACTGAACTTAAAGAAGTGATGGGTATGAAACATAGTTCACACAGTTTGAGATGCTTACGCATACGCTGCGCTCTGCTAAAATTAAGATAATTCCGTAAATGCCTCTAAAATCCTTCATCCCTATTTAATAGTTCCTGTTTAGTAGAATTGAAATGTTGGGGTTAACTTTAAACACTGCATCTTTTCAACCATAGTTCCTCCTCATATCATACCATTTGATTTTGGGCCTGAGCCAATCATAGCTGGGGATCAAGTAAATCTTCAGTGTACATCCAATAAAGGAGATCTACCAATACATTTTCAATGGAGTTATCAAAGTTCTAATATCAGTTCTTCAAGTAGTCAAAATGGTGTTACTGTTAGTAAACTTGGACCACGAACCAGTGTTCTAAGCATAACTGAAATTAATGCATATAAACATTTGGGTACATATACATGCACTGCAAAATCTAGCGCTGGGACAGCTAATTATACGGCTCATCTAAGAGAAGTTATGGGTAAATTATTTGACAAAATGCAAACGCAAATTCTGCTAAGCTAATTTTTTTCTTGATCCTTGCTAAATCAAATTCTACAAGATCCTTTCTCCTTCTGATGTATTTTTGGGGATTTATAAGCATATAATTATAATTAATTTTACGGATTATTATAAATAGTACCTCCAACTATCACTCCATTCTTTTTCGAGGAGCCTCTTGTTTTAGGTGACCAAGTCACCCTTCAATGTAATGTCATACGAGGTGATTCACCTATCAATCTCAGTTGGATATTTCATGGTTCAAATAATGGAAGCCACCATCATGCTGGAGTTCGTACAATGAAAGTCTCTGAAAAAACCAATGTTTTAACAATAGAAAATTTATCAGAGGAGCATATTGGCTCTTATACTTGTACAGCGCGATCTGGTACTTCGAGTTTAACTGCAAATCACACAGCTATTTTGAAATCTGTTATGGGTAAACATTGAGAATTCTTAGGAATAATGATGCTTAAAGCTAATGTTGTTGATAAGTTTGAATTTATTTTGTTTTGCTAAAATTGAGAAATAATTTTTCCTATCAGTTCCTCCCCAAATTATTCCATTTGATTTTGGATCGGAACCAATTACGTCTGGTGATCAAGTTAATCTACAATGCACGTCAAATAAGGGTGATCTTCCTATCCATTTTCAATGGAGTTATCAAAGTTCCAACATAAGTTCATCAAGTAGTCAGAATGGTGTAACAATTCAAAAAGTAGGTCCTCGTGGTTCGGTTTTGACAATTACAGAAGTAAATGCAGAAAAGCATTTGGGTGCTTATACTTGTACTGCTAAATCTAGTGCAGGAAGTGCTAATTATACAGCTCATTTGAGAGAAGTTATGGGTAAATTACATTTATCTTGACGGTGTAAAATGCTGCTAAAGCTGGATATATTTATAGTTTTGCTCCTTAATTCCTATATTTTACTTTTCTTTCCTAAATCATCCTTTTTCTAAGAGTATATTTTCTATTCAGTTCCTATTCAAATCGCGGTACAATTTAGTGCTGAGGGTGGAAAG
>JAQGCN010000033.1:0-65204 GCA_034699725.1 Friesea truncata | reverse complement strand
AAAAAAGATTTAAAATTTTGAGCCAAAAATTCAGAATACGAAATCTCAACCTCAAGGCTCTAGAATACAAGATTCTGATTCTGACTGTAGAATTAGTCAGAGTCCAGAATAGAATACAAAATCTCAACCTCTCCATTAAGAAGAATTATAAAATTTTTTTGTTTTTAATTTTTAAAATAAAGAAAAAGATTTATATTAAAAGTTTGATTTTGGCGACCTGTTGGCAACAAGAGACAACAATTCCTTGCTGTAAACCCGAAATGTTATCCGGTCACATTTGCAAAACAATCCTACGGCCAGTCCTCCAGTCTAATGCAAGGTAATAATCATGTTGTTTTAAATTATAAAATTAAATTGAAAGCTGTTCTTCTTGTGATTCAATTCATAACCTTGTTTCGTGCATTCAGGTTTCTGACATGTTATGCTTCCCCGGTGTCACTACGCAGTACTCAGTACAGGCCGATTTTGACTAAGCACATTTGCATTAGAATTCCATCACATGCAAATGTAATCACAAGTTTTGAAACTAAAATCCGATCTTGTAGCAATTCAACTGAACCAAGTGCTGACTCAGGTAAATAAATAAATAAGATAAGACTTATAAAATGGATAAACTTGATTTTTTGTATTGATTCTAGAGCCACAAACGAAACTAGCCAGTACTGTCGGAGGAGGAGGAGCAAATAAAGATGATCGTGACCCACGTATGCGTGATCCTACAAAAGTTGTCACAGTAGAAACAAGTATGCGCTATTTAAAAAGTGAAGGTAAGGGAATAAATATAACACTTTTCATTATTCTAATGATTGTATGACGAAAATGTTGTAGCATATAAAGAGACTTATGGAGACAATCGTGTTTGGGTTTTATACCGAAGGAATTTTAAGGGTCAATTTGCACCAAAGAAAACTCGACTGACTTGCATGGTAATACGTGGATGAAGAATTAATTAAATTACATCCCATTAAATACTTGGTATAATTCTTGTTTTAGAGGGGTGGAAAATTGTCAACTGGAAATCCCTGTCCAATATGCCGGGACGAATACTTAGTTCTAGACTATCGGAATGTGGATTTATTGAAGCAATTTATTTCTCCACACAATGGAGAAATATTAGGATATGACAAGACATGTTTGTGTCAGAAACAGCATCTTCAACTTCTTGCTGCTATTGAAAAAGCAAAAGACTATGGAACTATTAGTTTTGACCAAAAATTTAGAGTGTACGATTACGAAGAATATTATCCAAAAGATGTTTTAGAAACCCTTAAAAAACATGGACATTATTATTAACATTTTTTTACTCTAGTAAACGTAAAGAAGGATATAAAAGTAATGAATTTTCTAATGCATTCAATTAAGCTATTGCTGTAGTTACGGATGTATTTTAAGTTTAAGTTGAAAAGTTTTAATAATTATTTTAACTTGATTGAAAGATGAATTTAAAAGATAGAAATGAATCTACCGACTGGTACAAAAGTTTTGAATCCAATTTGGCTAATGACACTTGTAGTTATTTGTTACTTCAATTCTGCATCAGGTAATCCTTATTTACAAAAATTCATTCCTAATTTTCATATTTTAATCATTTTATTCGTATTAAAAAGGTAATCTTGTAATATGTGAAGAAGATGTTTTACCGACTTGCGTTACGGAGCAACATTTGACAACAACTACAACAATTAGCCCTTCAACCATCTCCGTCATTCATTCAAATACCACAACCACCAATACAACAACAACAACAATTCCACCAAAAATAAACAAAGAGGAAACATGTGAAGAGGAACGAGGTCGATGTGATATGTCAGCAAATTGGCGAACATCAAAAACTACAATTGAAATTGATACTATCTTGAAGTCAATAGCTGTAACTGAAACTAGTACTGCGAATTTATCAAAGTCAACAGCTGTAACTGAAACTAGTACTGCTAATTTATCAAAGTCAACAGCTGTAACTGAAAGTAGTACTGCGAAAATATTAAATTCGCCAATAACAGTCAATAGGAGGAAGAACGGTTTCATCGAAGTTAAAGATGTTTTTAAACATTCTGATGCCAACGACGCATACGACAGTCACAATGAAAATTATGATCGAAAAAAATTTCTTGGACATTCCAATTCTGAATCTGAGAAAGAAATTTTAAATAATCTCGTTCATATTTCCAATCGTCTTCGTTTAATTCATGAAGCTTTAATGAAACAAGAGCAACAGCAGCACCATGATTTTCATAATAAAATATCAAATGTACCAAAGGATGTCAATGTATTTTGGGATAATTTGTCTCCATTGAAGACGAAAACGAAGAGGCAACGATATTTACACCGACAACGACTTCGCCGTCGAATACCTCGATTTCCTCTAATGGCAATGTAATTTTTAAAATCATGCTTAATTTTAATCCAAAAAATTATTAAAAATATAAAAAAACTAAATAATTATGATTTTTTTCAAATCTTGAACTGGGGTAATGCGAGACTTTTTAAGTTTGAATGACCGCCAAAATCATATTTATTTTCATAAACTTTTTTTTAGAAGGAAGTTTTTTTGTTTAATTTTTCTCTCGTTCGTTTCGTTAATTAAATTAAAAACTTTGAGACGACCTTTTGACATATTTTTGACCATACTGTGACCCGAAATGCTATCCGGGCACATTTGCAAAACAATCCTTTGGCCGGTCCTCAAATCTAATGCAAGGTAATAAACGTGTTAATTGAAGTTGTGTAGTTCTTTCTTTGTTCTTGTGACTGAATTCTATTTGTTTTATCTATAATTCAGGTCTCTCACATATGCATCTCCAGTGTCACTACGGAGTACTCAGTATAGGCCTATTTTGACTAAGCTCCTTTGCATTTCACTTTCACATGAAAATGCAAATGTAATCACAACTTTTGAAACTAAAATCAGATGTTGTAGCAATTCATCATTATCTTCACCAGCACCAACCCCTGAATTAGGTGAATGATTATTTAAAGGAACTGGACGTTTTAAATGTATTATGACGTATTAAATAATTAAAGTTTTCCTTGTTTTTCATTCTAGAGCAAAAACCAGCCAGTAATGTCGAAGTAAAAACAAGTGACAGCAGCGTCCTTCCTGATAAACTTTACAAAACTATTGAACTGGAACTCTTGGCTTACGAGCCTGCTACTATTGATAGCTACCAATGGTTTATATTAACAGCAGCATCTCACCTTGGGATTAAAGTTGAGAAAGTATGGTCTCCAAGAAAATCTGATAAAGCACGATTTCCTCTGCTCAAATCCGCTCATATTCATAAGAAACACCAAGTCCATTATGAAATTCGAACATACCATCGTTTTATTACCCTTAAAAAATTAACAGGATCTACAGCTTCTACTTATTTAGAATATATTGAAAGGAATCTTCCAGAAGGAATTGGAATGAAAGTTTCTAAACTTGAAGTCCTGCCTTTACCAGATTACATCCAGTCATCCTCACCCTCACCGGATGTTCAATCAAAATAATTTTTATCAAAAGTTGACGTAAGAGAGTATAGATATTAGTTAAAATCTTTAAAATAAAAATAATATTTCGTAATGATGATGATATATTTTCTCAACTTGTTTTATGAATGAGAAAGTGTAAGTATTAGGATTGAGGAAATGGACAAGGTCAAAGGACAAGCAGAAGATGATTCCTACCAGCTTAACAAACTGTTCTAATCTTATTATTTACTCAGGTTTATTCTTGTGTTTACCAAAACTAAGAATAACACTTAATTTTTCATCCTCTAAAGTCATGGACCTCTCATGAACTTCTTAAGTCCATGTCCTTGAAGAAAGTTTTCTTTAGTTGACTTAATGATAAATGTCGTTAGAGCCTTTAAGATTTCAAGGTGAATTTTTAACTTCTCTTCTTACTTAACTTAAGATTGTTCTGTGAGAATATAAATCTTAAAGATTTCAACAAACATTCATCCACACACACTTTAACTTTCAACACTGAAAGTTTAACAATGTCTACCAAAATTTTTGCTTGTGTTGTCATTTTCTTAGCTTTAGGTAACAATGTCACCTATGGCTTCAGTATCTTTAACGGTGAGTTTACTTAAATATTTTAATTCTAAAATTAATCGATAATTTTAAAAAACAGGTTGGGGACAACAACAGGAAGACAAGAATTTATTTCAGCAACAAACCAGTTTCAATCAACGAACAGGGCAACAACAAACTGGTGGTGCTGGTGGTAATAGTCCAATCGTTTTACCATGTGATGGATCCCCTGAAATTACTAAAGCCTGTGATGCATTCTGTAAATCAATAAGAGCAGCAGTCGGAGTATGCGTCCCAAGCGAGTTGACATGTCGATGTACTGGAACACTTGCAACAGTATCTAGTGAGTATTAATTTAATATTTTGAAGAATTGAAATTATAAACAACCCATTTCCTTCCACAGGTCCAATTACTTCACAATCACAATCCGTTTCAACTGGAACTGGAATACGTGTTCTACCATCTCCAGATCTGTCAAACCCACTCAATGAAACATCACCAACTGTCACGGGCGTTGCACGCAAGCGTAGATCTCGTCGTCAAATAGTTCAAGGCTCTGGACCGAAGGACCCTGCTAACCCATGCACTGAAGCATCGTGTAAAGGCAAATGTGCTTTACAAGGGTATGGGACATGTTCCGCTGAATGTGTTGGTCTTAGCTGCTATTGTCGATGCCCTTAATTATTTGAGCTATTTTTAATTTTTAACTTATTTCATTTCACTTAAACTGTAGCAGTGCAATTAAAGAAAAAATTTAAAATGTAATTTAAGCTGTGGTTTGAGGTAATATTTTTGTAGTTAAAATTTTAATCAAGCCTAAAATATTTTGTAAAGTAATAATAGTTTATGTTACTTACTAAAAAAGCTTGAGATATTAGTCACGGATATGTTTAAATTTGTTCTCATTGAGTTATGGAATGTCCACGTTGTATTTTAGGAAATATTGTCGGAATTAAAGTTCAAAGGGCGTAGCTCTATTAGTTGGCCTTGTCTTATAAGTCATTAAATGCATTGTTACACCAATTGAATTAATGAATATGAATCTCTTCTGATAAAGTTGTTTTGTTTCGAATCCTTTCTTCTCGTAAAAGGAATAATTATGACATTCAGTCGTGATGAGTTCAATAGCAACAAAAGAACGACTGTTGCAAAATTTTATAGCCGTATCAACAAGTTGTCCACCAACGCCATGTCCTCTCCAGTCTTTGGTAACTGCTAATCTTTTTATCCAGGCAATGACAGCACTATTGTTATCCCGACAAATCCCAATGGTTCCAATGATTTGTCTTTTTCTTCCTGATCCCGTGATTGCTGAATTCCGGTCCAAAGTCTCAAATTCTGCAAAACTAACAAAAGCAATTGAAGAGGCTGCTGCAGCACTTTTGGAAATTCGACTTGGAGGAGGAGGAGGAGATCCAAAGGCTTCAGCTACAAAGAAACACGTCTTGTTGGAAGAAAGGTATGTACCCAGAATATCCTTGAGATCAGGATGAAGGTATCGAGCTTTGTAGTAATGAGCGGAAACAATAACAACGTAAAAGGCAGTAGTAACAAGAGGTATGGCAGATAAAGTCCAGTAAAATGGTACTCCGAGGAATATAAACTATAAAATAAAATTATTTCAAATTCGATTAAACAACCCAGAAATTCTAATTTCCAAATATATGTGGAATACTTTTTACCATAATTGCAGCTGACATTATGATAGTTTGATAATAGATTTCCCGCATAAGTGATTGAATGAAAAATTCGTTTACTGGAGCCATTGTACTTTCACGGATGAGGGCTTGGACTTCATTATTATCTTGAGGTCTGAAGGGACGGATTACAACGATTGGTGGATCAGAGCCGGAGGCCATGTTTTCCTTTATGTCGAATGAATTAATATGAATGACTGAGGAGAGATGATCAAAGTTTTGCTTGGTAGGTAATTGCCAGCACTAAAATCGATATTAATAGTTAAAAACGATAGATAATAAAAAATAAAGAAGTAACTTACTTTGCAAACTTTTCAATTTCAGTTTGATGTTGACTTCGTGTTCGTCCTATCCTATGTTTGTTCGATTTCGATTCTTCCTATCGTCTTCTTCGTAAAAACTTTTTTGAAAAAAACAACAAAAAACAAAACAAAATTAAAAACTTTAAACTTTTTAAAAAAACTTTTGATTCTTTTTAAATTAAATTTACAAAAAAATTTCCCGCTAAAATTTTTTTGAGGCAAATCGAGATAATTTATGAAAAAAATGGCCTCATTTTTCTAAAATTGTTAAAAAAAATTATAAAAAGTTGAATTTTTCAAAATAATGTTTTATTTGACGTAATATTCATTTTTGTAACACGAATAAGTCCTTATCCGTAACTTAAAGGTCAAATAATTGAATGGCCGTAGTTAACTTTTTTTGATAAGATTAAAGCCCTTAATTAATTAATGGTTAATTCTAATGCATAAAATTAGCGAACTTAACTAAACGATTGGCGATAGCGAATAAGTCTTCTAAACTTTAACTTTTAATTTTCACCAGCCAAATAATACACCCACACACACCAATCATCAAAAGAAAAAATGTAAATGATATACTTAAATAGTACGTACACCAAAAAGAAGGGAGTACTCAAGAAATCAATCCCATGATATTATTTCCTAAGAAGAAAAAAAAGAAGTAATATTAGATTGGAATTATTTAAAAAAATACACATCGAGGGACTCAAATTGAATACACATGCAAAACATTTCATTATTCAAAAATTCCCCTCTTTTCCTTTGATTAGAATATTTTAAAATTAAAGATGAGTTTTTGAGTTTATTGACCTCCACAACTGGTCTCACTCTTTGAGTCTTCAATATTGGCTTTATATGAAAGAACTGAGCCAGCCAAGCCTCGAGTCGAGGCAGCAGCATCATCCATTGATAAACAAACGGATGCTGTTTCACTACTTAGGCTATGACGTTTTGTTGAATTTACATCTGCCTGGATCTCTAATCTAAAAAATCAATCTGAGTTATAGTAACTAAATCAAAAATTAAAACTATAATATCTTACTTATTATGAGAAGGAGCATGGGTACTAGAACCCATACTTCCTGTTATGCTGGTCCCAGCTAATGCGGCCATACTCGCTGATTCACGATCTGGACTCGAACCTCTCTGACTGTGACGTCTACCTCTTCCACCAATTGTTGAGACAACGGAAACTTCTCCAATGGACGGAGCACCACGACTTGACTCGAAATCTAGAATAAAAAAGTGATAAACATTTTCTATATAATAACTTTATTTTTATAGTCCGTTTCTTACCATTACTTCGTGTCGAGTGTCTCGTCAGTCTTTTATGTGTAATGACAGCTGAGGGCTCATAGGACTCATTGTCTTCATCAAAATCAAATTTAACACCAGAGGAAGATGTTGTCAAACCACATCCACCAGAACGACAAAGAGATATTGGAACTACGCCATATACGTAAGCCAAAAGAATTGGAACACCAAGACCAACTGCAAGTCCAGCTAAGACAGGTGATACAATGACCGCTGTATTTTATAAATAAAACAATATTAAACTCAATAAAGGAATAATTCATTAAATCAATATTAGATTTATAAATAACTACACATGACTCACCAGCAACAACCCCTCCAGTCACAGCAGCGTTCCGTTTTGGTCTTGATGACGTCTTCATCTTGTTGTGAATCTTTCGTCCAACCCAAACTGGAATACCTATTTTAAAGAAAATAAAAAACAAATCAAATAAACAATTCTTTTTTGAAGTAAAAGAAAGTAATTGGATAGAAAGAAAAACAATGTCAATATGTCGTCTAATGACGCCTACGCATTCGCAGGTTAGCTTTACTTTTAGCCTGGCCTGAGCTTTAATCAATCATCTAGAATGATTAAGGCTCAAAATTTGAGCCTCAAATGTTGAAAACGTAAGTACAAGAATTAGGAGAAAAATTTAATGCGATTATAAGTAAAGTTGCTTAGAAAGAAATTCATTATGCGTCATTTCATTAGTTTTCCAAAATCAGATCAACAAAATATAAATAATGGTACCGATTCCAAGTAGGATGTTGTAAATAACATTTTCGAGTTCTTTCTCCAAAATATTATTATTTTCACTTTCTCTCTTTGAAAACTTTATTATCTTGTTATCAAGTTTTCACAAGAGGAAAATAAGAAGGGCCAAGTATAACTTTAGCTCAACAACACCGGTTACTTAGCTCCCGACTCGATGACGCAAATTGGAAAAGAACAACACACGTGTAACAATCCCGTGTCCCTTGGAAGCCCATGCTTATAAGCAGTAATTGATTACAAAAAAGGAATAATGTGGTAAAGAATTGATCAAAGAAGGGTAATTAATTCAAACAAATGAAAGAAAACTCGTGGATGCTATTGATTAACTAGAAAATTATTAAGTCACATGTTTTAGCCGATTGTATTCTTATTTTCAAAATATACATACCAATAATCATTGCTGGAACAGCTAATCCTGCAACCAATCCAATTCCAACAGGAGCTCCAACGAGTGTTCCTAACTGCCACATTAACTTTTTCTTCTGTGACCATGGTTTAGTACCCCAAAAAGTACAACCTGAAGGACTATAGAATAAAATAAACATTTTATTAAATTCCATCCTTACTTGATTAAACTTAATAAAAATTACCTTAGATAATGTAAATCCGATACTTCTTTCATACAGAGCCAACAAAATTCAGCTCCGCAGACGGCACATGACATGTGATTGCATGAACCGTCGTTCATCTTTACGATAAGAACTTGACATTTTGGACATGGTTTGATTTCTTCTTTAGTTAGTCCTGTCTCTGACAATTTTGTTGAACTGGAGAGAGTAAATGGTGGAAGATAGAGTTGATCTTGTTCACTTCTCTTTGCACGTGCTGCGTCACAGGTGAGATTAGGGTGCCATACTTGCTTGCAATGGTAACAGAAGGCTGTGTTACAGCCAGGTCGTTCACAGAGAATTCTTGGGCAACTGGCACATCCTGCAGCTATCACAGCAAATCTAAAATTAGAAAAAAGAAAAACAATTTTAATATAAACAAATAAATAAACGCTTTCGTTAATCTCCTGAAGAAAATTGAAAACAAACAACTAATTCGAGTCATATCCTATCGAATTTTGATTGTTACGCACGCTCTACTTCTACATTAATTCCTTCGTCGTTTCGTTGATTTAACACTCTGTATCTATTCCCTGTCATTTCAGACAATGGCAAGGTTGCTGATACTGGCAATCTTTCTGGGCAAAAACCCGGCACCCTTTCCTGCAATGTAGATTCTGGAGAAACATCTACATTTACCTCACCTACTTCAACCCTAACCGTGGAAGGTTGTTTATAAAAAGGACAGTAGTGAAGAAGATAGCAACAAGAACAATGAACTGGAATTCCAGTACAAGCACCTGGATAACTAATCAGTGACATTGGTGGAGCTGAAGGTAATGGTTGATGAAATGCTGAATTCCAATTTCTCTGAGAAAAAATAAGAGGTGATGAATATGGAGGCGGTGGCGTTCCTCCATGAATTAATTCTTCATCTTCAGAATTAACCGATGCCAAAGACGAACTTGACCAAGCCCTACTATAAGGAAAATTACCCCAATCCACATAGTCCAAAACATGATTGACTCGGTTCTTGAGTTCATGTACTTCAAAATTCAAGTCTTCGACTAGAGATTTTATAGCACGAATGTCATCCGCCATTCCAAGTTCACTCATTCCAATAAAACTGAATTCACACAATTGTCTAATGTAAAGATGATTACAACAAGAAGCTGATAATATTAATTTGACTATTGAGTTCAATTATACAAAGATCAATGACTAGAAATTAAGATACGAAGTCCTTTATTATAATAATCTTATTATGTTTTGTCACATCTCACATAATCATCTTTCATAAACAAGTCAACAAATGCCTAAGGACTTTGACACTCGAGATTGAAAATCCGTCTTCATCTAATTAGAATTTTTCCTTTGTCTTTTTTCATATTCAACTCAAAGAAAGAAAGGATTAAAGTTGATGATGAATAATTTATCAATATTCAAACAAAAATGAATCATTTAAAAAAAACTTCCAGAAGACTCAATATATTTAATATTAAATTAATCATCCCAAAAAGAATGAATGAATCATACTGCTTTTCATCCCATTCTCATAAATGCCTAAAGCAAATTAGATAATTCAAGGATATTTCAAACGTCAATGAAAGACTTTTAGTCCACTTTAAGTTGGGTGTCCAATTAAGCGCAAGATCAAAGGAATTAGAGCAAGTAAGTTGAAAGGATAAAACTAAACTTCAGAAGATGATTTCTTTTGTAGTTTGCCAAAAAATAATTTCACCCACACTTTCTAATCATATTGGCTTCAACTAAACGTATAACTACAGACAAGTTTTAACGTAATCTTACCCGCAATCTGCCGCTGGACACCATCGTGCATCAGGCTCTGTCGCAAGGAGACGTCGGATTGAGAATTCTTCATACTTCCACATAAGCTCTGTAGAATCACCCAGTAAATCTTTGATGTCTAAAACAAAAATTAGATTTAATACTTGAATAAATTCACTTTCAATTAGTTTGAAAGTTTTAATAAAAATCTATGTATTTTGTAATTATGACATCATGACACGTTAAAATTTTTTGATACGAGGCAATTATTTATTTTATCAAAATGCAGCAAGGGATGAATAATAATAAGCATTAAAAACAACAAAACTGCTTTCATAATTTATAAATTTTGTTTGATTTCTATTTGTTCCTTATAATCGTTATTATCATTTCTTTAATCAATTTTCCCTTCCAATTAAATTAAAACCACAATGAGTTCTTTGTTTTAAATTTTGATTTCATTCCAAATTCAATTCTTCACTCGTCGGCTTACTTTAAGAATAGAAATGTTAAGATTGGCAAGGACATAAGGAAAAAGATATGAAAAATATTCAACGAAACCAATGTTAAAAACTTACAAGGAAAAGTAGGTCAATGTTTGAAAAAAAAATAACCTTAATGGAAGAATTACATGAAAAGGACACAATGTTAGAAAATAAAGGATCTCTTTTCTAGACTTTGTTCTTAAATAATTGAAGGTGGTGAGACGACAAATAGCGTAAACGAATGTCTACCAAAACTTAAAGCTTTGTCCTTAAACTAGAAAAGTGGGTCCCCGTGTCGTACAACTGACACGACACGGTGCCAGTCACAGTCGATTCCGATGGGAGCCATTTATTTTTCATTCATAAGAAAGTGAATTTTTTAAACAGTTTGATTAGAAAGAAAATGTTCAGGAACCAGCTGGTGGTCTTGCCGTGCTGCAATACTGTTTACAAAACCTTCTTCTGGCAATTGATCATAACCAGACGGGAGTCATAAAAACTGTTTAAATGATCAAGGACAATCAAACACATTGTGACATTCAAGGATGCAATTCTACTAAAACGACGACAGTCCATGAAGGACAGCCTCCTCCATTAACAATAATACTTTCAGACCCATTTCAAATAAAACTTTGAAAACAAAACAAAGCTAAAAGTTTGGGTAATAAAATGAAATTTAGTGTATAGTTTTGTTAAGAAACCCTTAATTATTTTAAAAACTTACCATTTGGATGGAGTAATTTTGAGCAATGATAACAAGTAATGTTGATCCTGGATTCAGTTATAGATATTCGTAAATACTCCTTCCAACATTCAGCACAAGCTCGATGATTACAGACGGATATTTTAGGGAAAGATGATACTTGCGCATAACAAAGAGGACATTCGTAAGTTCCATCTGGAAGTAATTGAGGTTCAGCATAGATTTCAATAATAACAGTATCGGAATTGTCATCGGATCCTACTGATCCACCTGCTCCTGTTCCTTCAAATCCTTGCTCAGAATCGCTAACTGGAAATATAATAAAGAAATCATTAGACATAAAATAAATGTTGACTTTAAAAAAAAGATCGCCATTAGTTTAGTTGATTTGTTTATCAAATATTCTATTCTTAGAAATTATAATTTGATGATATTAATTTTCATGTTTGCTAAATTTTTAAAATTAGAATAAAATAAAGAAGAGATACATTACATACATCTAAGATTTTGAATCTTTGTATAAGAAAATTGATGTATACAAAAACTAAAAATTTAATTAAAAAAAATCACAACACCCACTTGATAAGACAATTGACACATTCTAAACAATTTAATAAAAATAGAATTCACTTACAAAGACGTCTTTTTGGTGTGTAGCTTGATGCTGGTGGAGATGTTGTAAATGTTTCATTGTTACTATAAGGTCCACCACCACTTGTAAGGAAGCTCGTACTTGTCAATATATTTCGGAGAGAGAATCTACTTCGTCCTGGTTTCATTTTTGCACTTCCTTGAACATTTCCATTACTTCCCATTTCCTTTTTTTTATTTGTCATTTTTTCTTAGATATCGTTGATTGTTGCCTTAATTTAGTCGTAAATAATAGAAAAAGAAGGAACTTTGGATTTAATCTCAATTACTTGAGTTTGGTGTTGTCGTGTTTGAAATTGTTGCTTTTTGTCAATAAATAGGAATTATTCTTCACACACGCAATGCGATATAGAATGAAGATGTCTGTCGTCTGTCCTATTACAATTATAAAAATAAGGGAGTGTAGATCAGATCGTTGACTTTTGGACCTGACTTTCCTTTCTGTAAACAAAGAAACAATAAAATTAGATTAACTCTTACAGAAATGCTAAGCTAGACGAAATGAAATCCATGTGTTGGTGGAGTTTACGACGACAATGCGATGGTTGACTGACTAATAAAATATTGCCATAAAACTTTAATTTAAGCTGATGACTATCACTGCCAAAATAAATTATCATCATTTACATTATTAAAGTAAATATAACGGGACTTTAACTGTTCTGTTGCAATCATTTTTAATTTTCGAAATAATAAGACAAACGACAACAGCTTATTTAGTAGTACTGCTGTAATGGATTCATTTTCAGCAGTATTCCTAAGAATCAGTGCAATCACAGATTAAAGTAATCTTAAAATTAAAATTAAGCAGTTAACTTTTTAAGTGTGAGAACATCTCATCACCCTTCTTTTTGCTAACCTTTACAAATTCCTTCCTTCCTAAACAAGGATTTTGATTTTTGTTTAATTATTGTGAGAATGGGAACAAAATGTTTGCAAGATTAACTAAAAGGCATTTAAATATATTTTAAAGGGAGCCTTGTTCGACAATCTCGAATGATGATTAGTAAATTGAGGAGGAAGGAAACAAAGAAGAAGAATCAGTCACAGTCATAAGCACACGACGACCCTTTCTTCTTACAGATTAACGTTAACTGATTCATCATTACATGACACAAGTAAAAGTCAGTAATGGTAATTTAATATTGAAAGTGAACGTACGTGCTATGGTAGAAGTTGTAGTTGTTCCTCTGGTTTTTGTCACAACTGATTGTCAACGACTAGAGAGGGAACAATAATGACGAAGATGAAGAGATGACGTAAGATTCACTTTGGCAAATAAGAATGGAGGGGATTATATTGAATAGAATAAGCAATCATCACTAGAAAGCAAATGGAAGCATTTTGATGTGGTTTCAGCAGTATCTAAAAACAGAAATAAAAATGATTAAATGTTAATGAAAATGAAGCTAGATGAGTCATATGTTTTGATAAAGAAAGCGAATCCCCACCACCACTACTTACTCCGTTTGTTAATATTTAAAAATAGAAGAAAAGAACGAACAGGTGATTGAGTCATTGAGTTATAATGAATTCAAAACAAAATTTTTACCTGAAAGAAGATATGAGATAGTTATATTATACTGTAATAATATCACGTTTGCCAATAAAATAAACTTTGATTCGTTAACTTTGAAGTCAGAAATTGACTTGGAAAGAATCAGTATCCTTTTTCTATCGCGCTATTCTAACTAATTGAGATTAGATATTTCCCCTACAATACAAATTAGGACCTACAGATTTCAACTACTTTTTTTGGAGTGTGTGACTGACTGGTTGGTGTGTGTTGTGGAGTGCTCTGTAACTCGTACTCCTTCTTTCAAATCCCTTTTATGCGAAGAGTAACACTAACTTCGAAGGACAATTCGAGGAATGAATCGAGTCCATTAGAAAAGTAAGAGGAGTTTGGAGTTGATACATGCTCACTACTAGTTTCCCACTAACAAAGCATAAGTACATGGCCGTATTTCAACAGCTTGCTCCTTACAACACTTTTTTTAGAAACTTACGCTAAAGTTTGGAGTTTACTATAATTCTCTGCAACCGCAGAAGTCGGAGTAATAATTGTAGGGTGTCCAAAAATGTTCAAAATGCTAATTAATTCCCCTTCTTCCTTTCCTTGTGTCGTGTCAACTTCCAATTAGCTAAGCTAATAAATGAGGAGTGAATGATTCACTGTGAATCTATGAAACGATAAAAAGTGAATTGATTTTACTATTAATTGATTATTAACTTACAGTTGATCTAGAGCTAACCTTTTGCAGTTACAGTTTACTTAATGTAACTGTTAAAAATTAATTTTCTAAAATTCAAATTTAATTTCAAAAATTTAAAGTTTGGAAAAATAAAGTTGAATTTTGAATTAAACCGCTCACTGAATCATGCGGTTGATTTGAATTTTTTTCCAACCAATCACAGAGTTTCAAATTTTGCGATTGCGTACAAAATATTTTAATGGAGTTTTGCGATTGCGCAGAAAATTCTTCGTCCAAAACACCGCATGGTATAAAAACGCGCAAAGGAATTCAAAAACCAAAACAAAAACACTTGTTTTTAGGTTTTAAACGCAAATAATTAATTTTCGAAGTTTTTAAAAAGTTAATTTTTTTGAAGAGATAAAGAAATATTAATAGTTAGAGTGCGTTAACTAAAGATGATGTCATACTTCGTTACATTTTGATTATTTTTGTGTGTTATATTCTCAGGTGAGGTGAGTTTGATAAAATTCAAAATGTTTCAAAATTTTTAACATCGTCAATTGTCATAACTTAACCTTTTCAGGATGTAATGCAGCGGTGGTGCAGATAACTCTCCAGAATCCACATATTGTGTATAATATGCATCCTAAAAGTTAAGTTATGACCCTGTCTGTTCCGTTTTAGTTGACGAAGAGCCGAATCTAAAGAAAAAATTCCTTGAGCGCATGTGGACTATGTAAGGATTGATCCGTAATATCAGACTCGGGAAAGAAGAATACGGGTAAAACTCAAGGAAATAGCCGAAGAAAGGAGAAAACGGAGGAAAAAAAGTGAAAACGGGACACGGAGAGGTTTAGAAGAGAGTTTTAGTCTTAGGTGTGTCAGTCCAGTCGCAGTCGCAGTCACATTGAAGAAAGTGAAAGGAAAGGCGAGAAGAGTCATGGCGTTTATTCAGGGTTAAAAAATGTTTTAAACGTGGACATGGACATCAAAGATCGTTTTGTTTCCTTGTGACTGTTCGAAGGAGGAGGTGTGTGTCCCTGTCTAAAAAGAATTTTGGGATTTGACAGGCAGGAAGTCATCATCTTGGCGGGTCATCATCATCGGTGATACTAAAAACTTAAGAACTGAGTCCCGGTGAGAACATGACCCCCGCCCTTCTCCTTCAAGAATGACCCGAGCAGAGGAGATTTTCTTGGACGAACCATGGCCTTCTCCTCTGACTCTTCGTCCTAAAGTCATCGTGGCGGTGGGGTTGAGACGTTGTGGAGTGACGCGGGAGGGGAGACCAGGTATTCCCTTTTCTCGTGGTGGAGACGGAGGAGGTGAAACTACTGGCAGTGGACGATTGAGGAGACTACCCCAACGACCCCAAACCACTGGATAACAGACTTTACAAACTCTTATTCCCAACATTAGTGATTAGCAGGTCAAGGTCAGTTAGTGTTTCCCTAATTCTCCCAACACTTTCTCCAAATCACCCTTCATCCAGTATTCTCTTCAAGTAACGACTCTACAACGGGGGCTCCACCATAAATGGCTCAACACCATGCAGGGCATCTCTTTGCCAAGAAAACTTTTCATAAACCGACCTATTGCCACAAGCAAGTTTTTAATATTCACAATTCAAATGTTAATATTAATTATTTCTTAATCAATTTTCAGCTGTACTGATTTCTTATGGGGAGTCATGCAGCAAGGATCCATCTGTGAAGGTATGACTTTATTTTCTTCAAAAACTAATATTAACTTTTGCATATTTGATTTTCAGTTTGCAACTTTGTAGTCCATGATAAATGTTTAAAATTTGTGTTGTCTCCATGTTCGACCGTGGCAGTGTCTTATGTGAAGGTAATATAAAAGTTTGAAGTTGCAGAACAATTGATTTCAAATATTTTTTCCTCTTCAGACTCCCGTGGCTCACTGTTGGTCAGAACCAGGTCATTTCAAGAGAAAGTTTTGTCAAGTATGCCGAAAGAAATTGGATGACAGTTGGGCTCTACGATGTGAAAGTAATATTAAAAAACTAAATTCTTGAAATATTTCTTTAGTTACTAATTTTGATTTTTAGTTTGTGAATATTTCGTACATGCGGAGTGTGTTGAGTTATCAGTGCCGAATTGTAAAGAATGTGCCACATATTTTCCTGGTCGGGAATTATCCTCAGTCCGCCATATTCATCATTGGAGAGAAGGGAATTTGGCCTCGAACTCAAAATGTGCCGTATGTAGAAAGACATGCTTTTCCAGCGAGTGTCTCGCTGGATACCGGTAATTCAACTAAAAATTACAAATCTTAATAATTTCAATTTTTATGTTAATTTTAATTTTAAGGTGTGAATGGTGCGGTGTAACTGCTCATGCAACTTGTCACAAGCTCATGAGTCCAGAGTGTAATTTCGGTATGTTCGAAGCTATCTTTCTTCCACCACATGCAGTGTCCATACCAAGAACCGAAGTCCCAATGGAGACTATAATCGGTGTTTCATCCAAGAATCTCAAATCAAAAGATGTACTTGCAAGGGAATTTGCATGTCGTAAGTTTCAATTAATTTCTTCTTCTTGCGCCGCCTTGGCCTTCTCTTCTGCAAGAAAAAGTACAAGTATTAAATCTTAAAATCACTCCAGTGTTTTTTATATATTAAAAAACTAATAGAAAGTATATAAAATCTGCATGTTTTGCAATAAATACCATTCACTGCTGCTTTTTATGAAAAAAATATTTGGGTTGTTTGAGGTTTTTTATTGAATTATAAGCTTTTAGTTTACTTTATTGTTTTGTAGTGTTATTTGCTGATTTATTGTTTCCCTTTACTTTGTTGCGATAGAAAGTTACAAGAAGCAACAACCGCTTGTGTATGTCCGAAGAAAACGACGACGAGGGATCGCCAGATTCTTTCGTTACAGTCCTAGTAACAGTAGTCGAGGAGGTGAGTTTATATGTTATGAAAATGCTTCTGATTGTTAAAATTATACGTTGTCTGTTTTGTTTATTTTGCATAATTTTTTAGCAAATGCTGGGCTAATATAACAATTGGCTAACGAGTTACATTGTTTTTTTTAAAAAATGGCTCAAGTATTTATATTGAATGAATTATTGGGTAGTAGTCCGTCAATGTCATGCGCTTAAAAAAATTGCAACTTATTAAATTTTGATTGATTTTTTGTAACAGCGAGAAGTATTTCTGAAGAATTCAGCAGTGGAGATCGTGACACGAAGCCCTTAGGAAGTGGTCGTGGAGATTCTGAAAGTGAAACATTTGCAGGAGCATCCTCTGGACCTGCTGCAACAACCCCTTCAACGACTGTCCAATCATCCTCAAGTAGCAAAAGTCATGACAGAGAACGAGAAAAAGAAGGGAAAGAAAAAGATGAAGAAACAATTAAAGTTTACGATGGAAATCAAGGTGTTCGTAGACGTCAATTTCGAGTTATTCATATGTCTCGATCTGCAACTACGGATCAAGTCCTATCAACTGCCCTTAAAGCATTTCACATAACAAAACCAACGAGTAATTATTATCTAACTGACGCTTACGATGAAGAAAGTACAGTCAGCGACCCTAATCCTGTAGGAAACCTTAAAAGACGTGAAGGAAGAAGACCAGCTGTCTTTCTTAGATTTCGGTGAGTGATTTTTGTTTTTGTTTAAATAATCTAACTTTGAATTCATTTTTATACTTTTAGGGAGGAGGAACGAAGCACAGGTGAAGTATTAGTTTATTCCGGTAGACTTAAAACAGCACAGAGTGTAGCTACGATTCCTGTAACTGACGCAACCACTGTCAGTGATGTGATTGGTGCAGCCTTAGACCAGTTTGGACTCGATCCTAGCTCACATCTTTCCTATCGAATGTTAAAATTAGTATTGGATAAAGGTATATTATTTTAGTTTATGTTTAAAAGATAAAAATTAACATCTAATTTATTAATCAGGTGGAGTAACTGAACGAGTTTTAGATTTGGATGAAAGACCATGGCTAATGTTGAAAGAACATGCGCGTGATTCTGTAAGACAAATGGAAAATATACGATTTCATATGCAATTGGCCGAAGATCCACACGGTCCAACTGTTGCTTTATTTGTTGGAAATCTTCCACCTAATCTCAATCAACGTCAATATGAGAAATGTCTTATGGATAATTTAGGAGAAGAAAACAGATTTAGTTCAATTGGGCCAATTTATTATGAATATGGAAGTTTAGTAATACAATATGAAGATGCAAATGTGGCAGTAAGAGCCTTTTATATCCTACGAGAATCAGCATCCAATCAAGATGAAAAAAATCTTCTTGTAATGCTTCTTCCAAGTTTAGCACCTAAATTAATCCCAGCTGGTGTTACACCACTTCTTATATTTGTTAACGTTAAGTCTGGAGGTTGTCAAGGACTAGACCTTGTCACTTCATTCCGGAAACTCCTTAATCCTTATCAAGTTTTTGATTTGGATAATGGTGGTCCACTTCCAGGTATATAAAACACACCTCTTTTTTTAATCAAACTATTCTAATTTCCATTTTTTGTGTAGGTCTTTACGTCTTTCGACATATAGAAAACTACAGAATTCTCGTATGTGGTGGTGATGGGACAATTGGGTGGGTTCTTCAGTGTTTGGATAATGTTGGTCAAGATTCTCAGTGTTCAAGTCCTCCATGTGCTATCGTACCGTTGGGAACTGGGAATGATTTAGCTCGTGTTTTGAGGTGGGGTTCTGGTTATACTGGAGGTGAAGATGCGATAACTTTACTGAAGGATGTGATTGATGCTGAAGAGATTCGATTAGATCGATGGACTGTTGTTTTTCATCCTGACGAAAAAGCTGAAGAGAAAGTTGTCGTCAATCAAGCATGTGAGTTATACTGAAAAAAATTAAAGTAAATTGAAGAATATTTCAAAGAATTTTTGATATTTTTGTTGTTTTTGTAGTACAAATAGTATCAAATTCACAAAGTGAAGACAACACAGCTATTTACGTGATGAATAATTATTTTGGGATTGGTATTGATGCTGATCTTTGTCTTGATTTCCATAATGCTCGTGAAGAAAATCCAAACAAATTTAATTCACGCCTTCATAATAAAGGTGTATATGTCAAAATGGGTCTTAGAAAAATGGTCTCTAGAAAAATGTGTAAAGATTTACATAAAGAAATTCGAGTGGAGGTGGATGGAAAACACATCGAATTACCTCCTGTAGAAGGGATTATTATTCTTAATATTCTGAGGTAAAAATAATTATTTGACAACAACAACTACAACGACAAAACTTTTTTATAATGATTTTTATTAAATTTTTTATATAGCTGGGGTTCAGGTGCAAATCCATGGGGACCGGAACGTGAAGATCAATTTTCGAAACCAAATCATTGGGACGGAATGTTAGAGGTTGTTGGAGTGACAGGTGTTGTACACCTTGGTCAAATCCAATCTGGTCTTCGGTCAGCCATGAGAATAGCCCAGGGTGGACACATCAAAATTAGGATAAACACTGATATGCCTGTCCAAGTAGATGGGGAACCCTGGGTGCAAACTCCTTGTGATGTTGTGGTACTAAAATCAGCCCTAAAGGTACAAGTAACCAAAAACTTAATCTTTGAAATATGAAAAAATAACAATTACTTTTTATTAGGCAACCATGTTAAAGAAGACAAAAATGAAACGACGAAATACAGAGGCTGTCATGTCTCCACTTACGTCGTGTCCTTCCCCAACCCCACCCTCTGCTTCCGGATCCCATCAACAACATCAACAATCAACAGATGAGTAAGAAACCTTTAGGAAATTATTATTAAATCCCTTTATCAAGACAGTTTTTTTTAAAAGAAAAAGTCATATTTTCCTTCACACTTTTTCTCTCGCTTGGTGTCCTTAAGCTGAATTAATTAATAGAAGCACTTCATTTTTTTCAAAATGCACATAATAATTCCTCACAACGATTATTCGTTTATAACTTCTTCTTCGCAATTGTATTCAAATCCTCTAGTCACCAACATGTCATACCGTCAGCACTCAGCAGCAACAGGAGCTTTAAGTATACTATTTTAGCTTTCTTAAATGAATCACAATTAAGTTGATACAAAATGTGATTAAGTTCAATCAGTTCAGATTCAGGGTTGCATATTTAAAAATGGCATTCCATTTTTTCTTGAAGGCTTAGGCTTGTTTTCTTTTTAAAGTTTGATTAATTACTTTAAAAGAGCCAATTCTAGTCTTTTACTTATATCCTTCCTAGTCCATCAAAATGGCTCTCTCTGTTCAGGATGATGAGAACCAATCAGATTTAATGCCAAAAAATATTTAAAAAGAATAATTCTTATAACATACGAATTAATCAGTATTAAAAATTCTATTTATATTTTTATCCATTGCTAATTACGTTTTCCCTTTGCACAATTTATGGTATTTATTAATTAAAATAATCTTAATATAAAAGCACACAAAAGTCTCATTGTTCCTTTTTAAGAAAAAAAAAACAAATAATTGTTCAATGTATTATTAATTAATTATAAATTTATTATTATTATTCCTTTTGTTGGAAGAAGAAAATTATTGTAACCCAAATTGCTTTTTAGGGATTTAGCTTTTAGATTAATAATCAAAATGTAAAATTCAGTCCTTGGATTTATTGTTTAATTGCCGCAGTTAAATTGCTGGCTAAAATTTATTATAAGGGATGAGGAGGGAGGAGTCAATGTCAATATATGTCACATTTCATCAAGTATTCTTGTAAAGTAGCAGTGATTTACTGTTATACTACAAAATTGACTTGACATGACCCACCTTCCTCTTTTTTTTGGAAATGTACAATTTTATGTTTAGTCATTTTAGAATTTTCCTTTAATTTGGACAAAAGATGAAAAAACCCAGTCAGTCATGAGGAGACAATGTCGTCGTCACCTCCTTGACGATGATAAGTTGCTCTCTGAGTCAAATTGTCCAATATTTTATTGTTTTTTAGTAAGAAAGTTTAATGAATTTAATTGACATGCGTGCGGTTTTTAATAACGAAATTCAGGGTTATATAATCACTTTTTTAAAAAGTGAAGTTGGATAATTTTAATGGAAAAGCAGGATTCCATCATCGAAATAAAAAATGGTGGCCAATGGATGTTCGTTCCGGAGTATCCATTTTAAAACAAGCCAAAATCAAGTCCACACCCCCCAGCATCCACCAACACCCCTTCCCGGAATACTTGTCTGATACTTGATAATTTACAGTATTGACTCGTTATGAGAAATAAGGGGCTCAAGCTTTTTACTTTGTCCGAAGAATAGTAAAATTGAAAATGACAATTTAAAATTGTAATTTTTAAAAACCTGAGGATAAAGTGAAAAGTATTTATTTCTCAACCAATACTTGTGAATTACTGTAAACAAGTATTAGATTATCATCACACTGATGACATTTTTTCCTAAGTATTATTAGTCTTTATGACTTCCCTTGAAGAAGAGTAATATTGACAATTAAAAAGTCAATTTAAAAATTATGTATAAGGAGACACATACCCTCTCTCTATCTATCTAATTTATCTTAATCTATGTATCTTAATTCCTATTTACGATTTGATGGAATGCGGTGAGCGATTAATTGTCAGTACTCACATCAGTGTCAATTAATTAAAAATTATATTAATTTATGCTTTAGGAATGATTTCCCTTCGGTATGAGAGATATATTATTATTATTAAAATACAATGCATTTTAAATGTAAAAGAAGAATGAAAACTTATTATTACTATCAATCACTATTAACTAAATATTACTATATTAATTATTATTAAACTGTGTACTTAAATTATTAAAAAGACTAGAATTCATTGAATCCATTTTATTAAATTATTCAATTATTTGAGATTCATTTGAATTTAGGGTTTATTTTTTGATGTCACCACCACCACCGTATTTAGTAGGTGTAGCTGGTGGTGTTGGATAAGGACAAGGAGCCAATCGAATCCATTCATGGCTTGAAGCGTGATCTGTTGTTGCACGCTTTGTGACATCTGGTTCTAAGAGGTGACTGGAATTAGAAAAAGAATCAATTAAAATTTATTAGACAAATCATAAATTAAATGATTGATTACCAGACGAGGAGTTTAGCAGAGATTGATAAGCTTTGATCAACTTCGGGAGGGAATGATAGTTTACGATCCATTTGATTCTTGAGCATTTTTGGGACATCGGATTCATCGAATGGCATATGACTAAAATTAATAACAGAATTAGAAAATATCTTAACATTTAAAAAAAAAAACTTACCCAGTGAGCATAATGAAGAGGATACAACCAAGAGACCACATATCGTACAATTTTGGATTGTAACTCGTACCCTGAAAAATAATGAGATGACATTAGATACATTTTAAATGTTGAAATTTTGATTTTCAGGATACCTACCTGAAGGATTTCAGGTGCAGCATATGCCTGTGAAAATTAGAATTAATTAATAAAAATTAATTAAGTAATTAATTGAATTAATTACAGCTGAACCACAGTATGTATTTGAAAGAATTCGTTTTCCATCTGTATTATGACAGAAACGAGAGAATCCAAAATCAGAAAGTTTAACTTCATCCTTAAGAGTCATCAGTACATTCTCACATTTAAGATCACGATGAGCAACATCCAATTTAACGTGGAGGTAACGTACGGCAGAAATCAATTGACTAAATACAAACAAGAAAATATTAAAAATGCATCAATTCTTAATTTCACTTTCTAACCAGAAGTAAGTTCGTGATCGATTTTCAGTAATGCGTCCATGTGCTTTGATGTATTCCAATAAATCTCCACCATCGCAACAATCCATGAAAATGTAAACGTGATCTTTGACTGGAAAAAAATAAAATTAAAAATTTATTTTAAATATCTTAAATTTAGTTATTACTTTGGACAATATCCCAGACTCTGACAACATTTGGGTGGTCCAATTGGCACAAAATCTGAAGCTCGCGTGGTAGGAATTTAACCACGAAATCTTCAGAAGCTCGACGTTTGTCAATAATCTAAAAAATAAAAAATTTATGAATTTTTGCAAAAGTTGAAATTTAGATTCATACCTTGCAAGCCAGTTTGTACATGGTCGTTCCATCACTTTTCGAATAGCGAGTACACATTTTGACTTTTGAGTATGAGCCCTCTCCCAGAATGTCCGTGAGAATGTAACCATGGGTGTCCATGTAGTCCTTGATGGATTGGTCTTCAGAAGATAAAGGGACATTTTCAGGTACTTTTCGATTGGAAGAACAAGTACGACGAGGACTATTGACAGCAACTGGTGGTTTGACTTGACGTCTTGAAGTCCCAGTCCCACCCCCTCGAACAGACTGGGAAGTTGTTGATCCTTTTGAATTGGAAATACAAGTGTTTCCCATATTACGATTCATCCTTACTAATTATACAATCTCAATTACAAAAATTCAATGACAAGACTTCCAAAATTATTATTATTATTACAAAAATCAAAACTGGGGGTGTTTACAAAAAATTGGAGTCAAGTTCAAAACATTTTCACAAAACTTCAAAATTATTAACTTTAAAACAGATTTAAAAAATAATAATTCAAAGGTTGTCATGACAGTCAAAATGTCATTCGGATGGATGTGGTTCCACTGCTGGAGTTTGACTTGGATTTACAGCAATCTTCTTCTCTCTTCTTGGAACCATCTCAGGGACTTCGAGTTCTTCGTCACTACTATTAATGGCCACAATCGGAATTGGCCATTTTGTAATGCCAGCTTTGACTAACAATGGTCGAACGGATTCTGGAAGGTAACCACCAGCATCATCTTCATGTTCTACTACTCCACTTTTCACAACAGAGATCGCTTCGGGAGGTTGGACAGACACAGATTCTTTCTTCTGATTCGTCTGTTTAAGCTTATCACTTCCCAAAACGTAAAGATGAGCAAAATCTTGATAGTAGAGTTTTAAAATTGCGGAAGTTTCACAATTTATAAGTTTAGGAGCAGGTAAACGCTGTTTACTTGAAGTGGTTACTTCCATTGGTTCCAATTCATCTTCACTTACACTGCAGCTACTCAAAGTCTCCCAGTCGCTTGAATTTTCAACATCATTTGTACCAGAAGTTGTTGTTGCTTCTTCTGATTTTTTCGAATTGTCCACCTTCTCTGTTTTTGAAAATTCTTCTTCAGAATCATCATCATGTTCGGATGATGAATTATCATCGCTGACATCAAGACTGAATCTTTTGTTTCCTCCAAAAAGTTCACGAAGATTCCATATTCTGACAGTGTTATCTTCAAATGCGGCTGCAAGCATATTTTGACAGAGAGTTATACGGCGACAACATGGAGATGAACCCCGAGGACTTGGTAGTGCAGCAATTACTTCACCTTCTGCAATGTCCCAAATGCGGATGAATGAGTCTTCTCCTGTAATTTTACAATCACATTTTTATAAACTAGAATAAAAATTCAGAATTTTACTTACCTCCTCCAATGATATATTTTCCATTATCATGAAATGCAATTGCTGAAAGTCCATTTGTAGATCCAGTGAATACTCGTACCAAATTCCCATCTGCTACTGACCACATTCGGACGGATTTGTCAACAGAACCTGTTGCGACGTAGGCTTCATTCGGATGAAATTTCACACACTAAAATTAATGAAAACTTTATATAATTAAGTTCAACATTTATTTTTGTAGTACAATACAACTTACATCAACATCAAAATAATGTCCAGCCAATAGACGAAGGTACTCTGATTTTTCAGGAATCCATATTCTAGCCGTAGTATCCATTGATCCAGTTACAATCATATGTCCTGAATCTGTTATATCCATACACCAAATTGGAGATGAATGACCTCTGGAGCAAAAAAAAATAATCAAATGGACAATTATAAAATAAACTAAATTAATAAATAAAACATACCTATAAATACAACGGCATTTGAATGTATTTAAATCCCAAGCTCTCATCGTTCCATCTTGGCCAACGGAGAATAAAATCCGAGTTTTAGGATGAAATACTACATCGTAAACAGGTCCTTCATGACCAAACATTGGATTGATTACTTTAGCTTCTTCTAATTTTTTTGATTCCTTTTCTTGAGATTTTATATTTGTACTCTTCCGTTTTAATAATTCAGTCCTTCGAAATTCAGATTCTTTCTCAGCTTCTAATTTCATTTGGATATTAAATCGATCAACATCCTTCTGTGAAGTGAAACAAACGTTGATAACCGATGTTGACATCCCAAATGCCAACATGGTCCCTTGTAGAGAAACAGCACCACAAATTGGTCTAAAAGAATAAAGCTTGTAATTTTGTAAATAGAGTTAAGTTGTGTTAATAAAAATTATTATCAACTTACTTTCCACTGAGAGTATGAAGTCGAATCGATGGAATATTAGCTTCGACACTATTTCTTAACTGATAAATCGCTCTTTTAACTGGTGAAATTCTTCTCTTAGTTTTTCCATCTCCATTCTCAGGTTGACATTTTGTACTTGCAGTTTTATCAAATAAAATAGGATGAATACAATCAGGTAGTTCTGCTTTTAACTGAAGTTCTTTTTTGACTCCTGGAACAGATGAGTAGGATATTGGAATGGATGTGGACTTCAAATTATCTTCAACACTACTTTCATTTTGAAAGTCGTCGTAACTTTGATCAATCGCTGATGAATTTGGAATAGACGATGCAGCCGTTGAAGAGGATGCCACAACAGGTGGTGCTTCGAGGAATGTTTCAATAACTGCTGCAGTTTCTTCCAATTGAATTACGAATTTACTCGTGAAAACATGTATGAGTGCTGGTGATTTTCGTTGAATTAAAAATGATTTTAATTTTTGAAATAAAGATTCACTAAAAACGAATCTAAATTCCTTTTGACTTTGATAGACAATCTTCAAGTATTCATCAGCATCCTTCTGTTACATAAAAAACTCGTCTCATTAGAATTATTTTAGATGAAGAAAAATAATGAAAGATTGTGCTTACTGGAAAGTTTTTGATTGAAATTATTTTTGAAAGATGACAAATTGAAAGATAAGCTTCATGAGTTCTGTCCTCTTGGAAGAATTTATTACTATACAAATTGTTAAGTTTTGCAGCAATTTCTGGAAATCCAGTGACACAGCATTCATGAAAAAAGTAAACAAGTATTGGAAGCAGGGTTGACTTCAGTTCGTTTGCGAATTTAGGATGGGAATCCTTAAGACCTAAATAAAACTGCCAAAATCTAAAATTTCAATACAATTTTTTTTTAATTTTTGATTGATAATGTTAAATACAATGTATACTCACTGTTCAATTTCTTCAGGTAACTCTTGTGCTTCGTATTGTGAGCCAAATGTGACAGTATTCATACGAGCACCTTCTGGAAGAATAATACTGGCAAAAATTCCTTTTGAGATCGTGCTTGGTAAAGTCATCGGCTAGTTTACAAAGGCAAAAATAAAATTCAAAAGTAAAACATTAATTAAAAATTGATTACATGTCTAAATCCTCTTCGATTTAAATAATCTTCAATATTATCTTGAGCAAAATTTTCAACACTTTTATCCTGTCCAATATCACTTACTTCCAATTCTTCAGTTTTTGAACTATTTGTTTCATTACCAGTAAAATCTTCTCCAGTATATACTTTGTTAATTTTAAGAGAATCTTTGGCTTCATTATCATCAGATTCATTATCTTCTTCACTTTGTGATGAATTCCCATTTTCACTACCATCAGAAGAGGATGATGAGCTACCTTGAACTTCTTGTTTGATTTGAGGAGGAACAACTACTGTAGTAACTGATGGTTGTCCCGAGTCAAGAACATTTTCAGAGTAATTCGTATTACTCAAATATTCTAAATACATTTGACCTTCATAATGTGATCCATCTTCAGGTATTTGATCTTCCAAATCCTGATCCATGGGTTCTGATTTATACATTGTAAGAGATTCTGAAGATGGATTTCCAAGGAGTGATTCAATATCTTCAGTAACGTTGTAGTGTTGTTGATCTTCGAGGAGACCATTGACAGAAGTATATCCATCACCATTTGGAATTGCAAATTGTAATACTTGATCTTCCTCTCCTTCGATTTTTATATTGATTGTATTATTCATATTCAATACTTTCTCTACAAACCTAGTATAAGAAAAACTGACAATTAAAGAAATTCCACTGTAACGGTGTATGCTTACCTCGTTAACAAGGATGTCAAATCACAGAAACCGAAACTAAGTTGATTATTAATTCAATCAAAGTTATTAAATAAAATGATTGAACATTTTTAACAAATTATAATTTCAAATTTAAGTGTCCGGGAACATGACAAATGTGAAAGTTTCATCTTATGTAATGGACCCTCTATGCAGGGCTGGACATATTAAATCACGTTATTTAACTTTAAAATATTAATTAATTAAGGTGCAAATAAAAATTTGTTTAAAAACAGTTTTGAACAACATTTGACATTTTTCAACTTAGACTTGGTAAAAATAAATTTCTTATTAACTAATTTAAAGGCACGGATTTATGACAGGTAACCACATACTGGACATATTCTAAAATTGACATTTAATGAGTTTGTGTGTGAAACTTTGAGTGTGATCTCAGCTGTTGTCAACAAAAACATGTGTTTCTGTATTTATTGTTTTAATTAAGTTTTCATTTACTTAATTTAAGTACTTACACAGGAAGGAGGCAAACGTCAATAATAATCTTGTGGACACTGATGCATCTAGGTAAGTCATTTTGTATTTTATCAATTTCCACAATTGACACTTTACTGTCGTCAATTGTTTACTAAGAAACTAAGATATCTAAATTTATGGGGTTTTCATATCATTTTTCAACATCGGTGATTTATACGCAGAAAGAAGGAGATAATACCAAAAAGTCATTCACGTTATTTATTATCATAAGAAAAAAAGTTCAACACGCAAACTTTTATTAATGATTCTTAGAAATGAAAGAGATAAAGTAAGCATTTTTATAAATTATGACAATTTGAATGAAATAGGGACTAGCGAGCATAAAAGAAATGAATCTAATATAAGAAAGTTGAACAGCTCACTCAATAATCTACGGGAACCACCACCACCACCGGACTCTACTCTACGAATCGAAGTGACCTTGAATTTGATTTTGACTAATAAAATTTCAAAGTACCATCATCACAAATCACACTTCTCCAACATGGAATTTAAGATGATATTCCTGTCTGTGTCCTGTCCAAACTCCAAAACTGTTATTGTTTATCTTATCAAATTTATATTAATAAGCAATAATCTTAACCAAAGAGTTTGATCTTGTATTTTTTTGTGCCTGTTTACAAAAATAGCCATCATAACAACTTCCCATAAAAAACTAATCGGAACTTAATTAAAACTCGAAAAAGCCATTAATAATTAATTTAATTCATTTAATGAATTGGTCTCTCGTCAAAACTTGTAAATCTTATCTTACTAAAATTGATTGTTTTATGTCCTTTTCTGAAGGACTACTGACTGTCTGACACCATTTTTCTCAAATAGTATCGCGGTGAGTGAAACCCTTGAGGTTTTTTTGGTAGCTGCGGCAGATAATAATATAAAAATAATTGAGTCGGGAAGTGATTGAGATTAGATTGAAGTATTGAAAATTATTTGTTTGTATCGATCTTTACGTGACAATTCGTTCCAGGGTCCAAAAGGTTTTAGAGTAAGCAACCACCACCACTTCAATTCAATCCTTTCACTGCCTTTCTCCGACTTATCCTATAAAAACTCACTTTCACTTCATCATTTCTTCATTTGCCTTCGATCATCAAAGAAGTCAAAAGATAACTTTTAATTCGTATTTTCTGATTTTAGGAACCAGCGGCACCAGCGTCGTTAATTCTCAGTTTCCGTATGGAGGCTGAATTGGAAAAGCAATATGTTGCCAGAAGGCACGGTAGCCACAGCTATCGACAAAATGGCGTCATCCAACCATTGCTCACAGGTAAGGAATCAAATCAAATAAATAATTCAACAGAACTAAAAATCTTAATATTTATTTAGATTTGTATCAAATTACAATGGCCTATGCATATTGGAAAGCTGGAAAAATAAACGATACTGCAGTTTTTGATCTGTAAAATTATTTTTGATCTTATTTTTTCGTATGCTAATTTTTGGAATGTTTTTAGGTTCTTCAGAAAAAATCCATTTGGTGGAGAATTTACAATTTTTGGAGGATTAGAAGAATGTTTAAGGTTTTTGGAAAATTTTCATTATTCCGATAGTGGTAAATTAAAAAGTTTTAACTTTATTGAGTATGGTTTAAATGATTTTTTGTATCATTTTTTTTTAGATATTGTTTACTTAAAAGAGACCCTACCAAGTGTAGATACGGAATTCTTTGATTATTTGGGCGAGTTAACAGCCGATGATATCAAATTATACGCAGTTGATGAAGGCTCTGTCGTTTTTCCTCGTGTCCCTTTGATTCGAGTTGAAGGGCCTCTGATTGTAGCTCAGCTATTAGAAACTACACTTCTTACACTTGTCAATTTCGCAAGTCTGGTTGCTACAAATGCTGCTCGATATCGTCTGGCAAGTGGGCCTAATATTGAACTCCTTGAATTTGGCCTTAGAAGAGCACAAGGACCTGATGGTGGTTTATCAGCTTCCAAATACGCTTATATGGGTTAGATGAATATTTTTAAATATAAAAAAAAGTTGTGAGAAATTAACTGCCTAATTGACGCTTCAAAAAAATGAATTATCAGCATAACTTTTTTGTTTTAAGATTCATATCAAATCCAACCTCAGATTCGTAATCAGCATCCAAAAATTAGTCTATACACACACTTTCATCAATATCCCAAGCTAAAAATTTTTCCGAAATTTTTGAAAATCACCCATCATTGCAAAAAAAATTATGAATTTTTTTTTGCCTTGGATTTTAATGAAAATTGGTTTATAGACTAATTTTGTGATGCTGCTTACGAATATGTCGTTATTTATTACTTTTCACTTTGAAAATTTGAAACATTTTTCGTAATTTTATATAAGGTCGAAGTCTTGCCACTTGGGGTTGTTTAATAAGTTTTTGTTTGTTGAAGGTGGATTTGATGGAACGAGCAACGTCTTAGCAGGGAAGTTATATCATATTCCAGTGAAGGGAACTCATGCACATGCGTACATTTCAAGCTTTTCTGACTGCGAAGGCTTGCAATCCAGGGTAAGTTCAAAGTGTCAACTTATAATTTCTATGCTGTACAAAAAGTACTTACTTTTAATTTTTAGAATTTAAAACACAACGAAACAGGAGAAGTTTATGATTTCATCAAACTTTGCTGCGATTGGAAGACAAAAGTTACACCTCTTCTAAATCTTCGACAAGACGAATCATCCCAAGGAGAATTGGCTGCATTTGCCTCTTATGCTATTGCATTTCCAAATGGTTTTGTGGCTTTAGTGGACACGTACGATACAGTGAGGTAGATTATAGTGTGCTCCCTGCGTGGGCGTGGATCCTCCTTATTCACTGACATGATGACACCTGTAGTAGAACTTAGGGAAGTCAAGGAGTGCATCTGCAATTGCATCCAACCTTTTGTATTTTATTAACCTTTATAATCCTCTCCTATTTTTTTGCTTAAAATGCTTTTGCTTCATAATCCTCCTTATGGACACGGAAAGATATCGTAGGCAAATAGGTCAAATTACTTATTTCAGGTGTGAAATTTTTACTTTCAGGAGCGGTATTCTAAATTTCGTAGCTGTGGCTTTGGCATTAGATGAATTGAAGTACAAAGCACAAGGAATTAGAATCGATAGTGGGGATTTGGCATAGTAAGTTCATTAGATAAATAATTGTGTTTAAATTACTGATTTTATTTATTTTTGTCTTAGTCTTTCTAACTTGGCACGGAAAACTTTTGAAAAAGTAGCAGACGAGTAAGTTTTTTCTTTCATGTCAAAATTTGTTTGACATAGTTTTAATGTATTATTGATTTATTTTTAGATATGGCTTGGATTATTTCCGAAACCTTAAGGTAGTAGCCTCTAATGACATCAACGAAGACACGATTTGGTCTCTGAATGAACAAGGTCACAAAATTAATTGCTTTGGGATTGGTACACACCTCGTCACTTGTCAACGTCAGCCTGCACTTGGATGTGTTTACAAACTTGTAGAAATTAATGGAACTCCAAGAATTAAATTGAGTGAAGATGTTGAGAAAGTAACGATGCCTGGAAGGAAGGTAAGATGATATAATTTAGATGAAACTTAATTTGTCTAATGTCATAATTTTCATTCTCATGTCGTGTGTTTTACTCTCAAGGATGCATACAGGTTAGAATAGTTTTTTAACTAAAAAAAGAATGCTAATATTTTTAAATTTTAGATTGTATAAGCATGGAAATCCAATCGTTGATCTAATAGTACAAGCAGGAGAAGTTGCACCACGTCCTGGTGAGAAAATTCTCTGTCGACATCCTTTCCAGGAATCAAAACGAGGATGGGCTGATCCACATGAAGTACGTCCATTGTATAAACTGTATTGGAGTAATGGAAAAATATGTGTATCTCCACTTCCGTCATTGAAGCAACTTCGAGATAATGTCATTTCATCAGTCGCTTCTTTGAGACAAGACTACAAGCGAAATCTAAATCCGACTCCTTATAAGGTAATTTTACATTACAGAATTTATAATTTATTAATTCTGTTTTTCATATTTTAGGTTTCTGTGAGCGATAATTTGTACAAGTTCATTCATCAACTTTGGCTTCAAAATGCTCCAATTGGAGAACTTTCCTGACCCTCAACCCCCACCATTGGTCTCAGTTTTGAACTTTGAAACTTAAAAGTGTAGTCACAAATCTATCTTCCAGGAGTAATTTATTAATTAATTTATTTAAAATGGAGTACTCCATATTTTGTGTTTAGAGAAGTCTAATATTGACTTTAATAATTCAGCGGTTACTTAAAGGTGCCTAACACTGCGATGATGTAAACATACTCGTGAGTAATAATAATCCATTAAAAATTAGGTTGATATAATAGAAAATTATGGAACAATGTCACATTTATTTTATTGTTTTGTTGTAAATTAATTATTTAGGAACACTACCTGGTTTAACTCTGTTGAGGATTTTTTGATCAGCTACTGGAAGTTGACTAGCTGCATTGATAGTTGTTGTCCCTGCTGTTTGTGTATTCGTTGGTCCACCTGGTGGTTTATTGAATGAAATCGATTGACTAAAACCAGTTTGCAACCCAAATGCACCACCATTTGGATTTGTCTTGGCAGTATTTTTGTTACTTGCGATATTAAATCCTCCTTCTAATTCACCATTTTTAAATGTTACCGTTGGACCCTAAATTTATTAATCGTTGCAATAAAATTTTAGAGAAATGACATACTAATTTACCGAGGCAGGTGCAGCAATCGTGACAAAGTATCCAAGAAATGAAATGAAAATTACTAAAAACAGAGAATACTTCATGATGGTTCTTTGAATGTTTTGGTTGGACTAATTGTGAGTAATAATTAAAATTGTGCTTATGAGTGGAAATTTTTCAAAAGGAACCTTATTATTCTTAAGTACTTTACTCATTTGTGTATCAATTTCGAAATTAATCATTAAAGTTTCTCAAAGTTTCCAAAATAAAATGGATTCTTGGATATTTTGATTTTGAATTAATTATATTGAATTTTATTCATGAAACACAAATGATATTTATCATAATATTAAATTAAATTCATTGGAAAAATTATCATTTGGAAATATTAAATTAAATTGATTAGAAAAATTAATTAATGGAAAAAACTTTTTATGATGAATTTTTAATAGTCCAAGTACGAAGGAGATACACAGCAGTGCTGAATTCTTCAATTTCTTCATCAGTCAAGGGTTTCGTTGCTTCAAGTTTTTTCATAATTCCTTCATGGACGTTGCTCAATTTCACATCATAAATGTTGGTTGGCATTTTCAAAAGTTTCATGATGTTGGTTTCTTCATCTTCAGCGACGACACCAGCAACAGCAGCATCCTTTTCTTCTTCAGCTACTGCTGAGACGACGGCACGTTCTTCTTTTGCGTCTGGAGCAGAGGCTACAATAACAATTAAACAATTAATTGAAATTATTGAAATAATATTAGATCAAACTCTGTAATAACTTACCACTGGGAGAAGTTGAGATAACTGATGGACTTGATGGTCGTCGAGAGTATCCACTTGCCATGGTCACAATTTTTAGTCACTGCTTTTTTTTTACTACTTTCCACCACAAAAGCACGACGCAGACTGAAGAAATTTTAAAAAATTGCTTGAATTTAAATAATTTTTATTACGCAATTTTGAAAAAAACGAAATGCATAACTGGTTATGCATTTCATTTTTTAAAGGAAGGGGATTGGTTGGTTGGATTTTCGTTCTGGAGAAGTTTGAGCGCATGCGTTTCTTTTTAAAGAAAATGAATTGGAATTTTTTTTTAAATTTTACTAAAGCAACAAATAACAACTTTATTTATTTAAATTCGATTCTTAATTAAAAATCAAAATGTTATTGAGTAATATGTAATGGAAGATTCAAATAATACTTCAGGAGGCTCTGGCTCACTGTGGTCACATCTTTTCAAGGGAATCCATGAACATCAATTGGTGAAATCAAAAAGTGAAAGTTCCCTTATCATCATCCATGGTTTGATCATTGATTAATAGGAAGGAGTTCATTGAAATTAAGTATAATTTATTATGAACAGATTCACGTTCTCATGAATTATCAAAAAAGTCAAGGCCAAGCATTGTTGAATTGAATAAACCTCATTCCCATCATCATGTCACAAGAAAAGGAACAGAAACACCAAATACGGATAAACGAAATTCAATATACTACGATGATCAATCACTTGATTGGGATTATTGGGATACAAGAGTATTTGGTCCAGAAAGTCTTGGGGACAAAAAATTTCGTTTTTTTAAAAATTTAAAATCTTCAAAATCAGATGAGAATGATTATATCGATCCTGAAGAAGAAATTCGACTAGCTAAAATGAAGGCGGCTAAGAATGCTTCATGGCAGAGCATTTTATTGCAGTCAGGCATTCCTTTAATTTTTGTAGGTTTTAGTCTCATATATGCTGGGTATATTCTTCAACTTATGCGTGTAAGAAAAAATTATCAAAAAAATTTCTAAAAAATTCTTTGATTTTATTGGATTTCATAGGATACGAAGCCATTTCGAGAACTTCGTGAGCTTACAGTTATGTGTCTTCCTCTGCTTGGACTTAAGGCACAGTTGGAGTTGACATCAGTTGCTCGATTTACAATTCATCTTAATTTAGGAAAAATTCCAAAACCTGAACGAGTTAATTACTGCATTGCAGATATTTCTGTTTCAATGGTAAAGAAAATTACTTCATCATTTTAGTAAATAAGGATCATGGTTCTGAATTCATCCAATTTCCAATGTAGGTTCAATCAATCTTGGCAGCACTTTTTTCTGGGTATTTTGCCATTTTCTTGGTTTGGGTAAGAGGAGGACGCAGCGTGAGACCAGGTCACAATGAAGCTTGGATTATCCTGGCGACCGCTCTAACATCTGCGTCTGTCACCTGCTTGCTGACTTGTAAGCGGTGTATTGCTAAAATGTGTTAATTTTAAGCCTGATTCAGATTTTTGATATAATTGAATATTTGTTTAACTCTCCATTGATTTATTTAGGCATCACTGCAATGGGAGCCACATTCTTAAGCCATAAGTACCATTGGGATCCAAATAATTTTGCAATACCAATCGTTGCTTGTGTAGGAGACATAACTACTCTCGGAATGATTGACTGGATGGCACATGTTTTCTATTCGTACAAAGGTATTTTAAGTTTTTACAGTAATTATAGTATAACTGATTGATTTTTTAGATACTCGATTCTGGGTTTCACCTCTCGTTACTGTAATTTTCATATTCATAACTCCAGCTTGGGGTTATATTGCTTACCAAAATCCTTTCACACGAACTTCACTTTGGGCATGTTGGTTCCCAACGCTTACTGCTGTAATATTGGGCAGGTTTGGATTAAATAATTATTTAAAAAATTAAATATGAAAATATAAAAATAATTTTTAATTCTAGTGCTGCTGGAATGCTTTTAGAATTTGAAGGAAAAGAATTCGACCACCAAATGGAACTGTATCAACCCTTAGTAACTGGTATCTCTGGGACTTTAGGTTTATTTTTATTATTATTTTTACTATTTTCACTATTATTTTTATTATGCATTCTATTCAGTCACTATGCACTTCTGTCGCATTGCAACAATGTACTACTGGACATGTGATGTGGGTGTTTTACCTAAAAATCGTGATGGGACACCAGGGACAGTTTGTATAGTACCATTTGCAATATTCATTCCTAGCAGTAAGTTATCCCAGAAAATCTCTCATGTCTGTCTTAATTGTTTTTTTTTGTGTTAATTTTAGGAATTAAAACTCCAACATATTTAATACTTCTTGGAATTGTCGTACCAGCACAAGCATTATTTTCTGTTATGATTTACTTAATCATCCCAGGACATTATAAGACTTGTTATGGATTATTTCTTGTATTGTACGTTTTAAGCTGTTTTATTCAAGTAAGTCAAACAACACGTTAAGATGTTTTGATTTAATTTAAGATTTTTTATAATTTATAGACCCTCATCCTTCTCTATATTAGCCATGTATTTTTGAATCTTTTGTGGAAATGGGAAATAGATGTTGGATTTTATGTTATTCCTATTATGTTTGCTCTTGGCGAAGTCATCGGTTCCTCTTTACTACTTGCTTGTTGTCACATATACAAACTTAAACAATGTCCAATTAAATCTCATTAAAAATTTATTCAAAATTATTAGTGGAACACTATAACAAAACCTCTAGATTTTTAATTTTACAAAAAGGTAAGAATCTGTATTTGGAGAAAGCAAATCCAAGGAAGAGAAAATAGAAAGTAAAAAGTTGAAGGAAAGAGAAAAGTCATGCGTATAATTTTGAGGTTTCTTCATGAACTTTGAAAAAGGATTGATGAGCTCAGTTCGTCAGTAGAGTAGGACCTAGTTAAGCTAAAAGTTGTAATTAATATAATCGTGTTGCCTTGAGTAAGTTCACGTCACCAGAGTAAATTAGCGATAAGTTAATTAATTAATGAATGATCAAAAAACCTCAATTTTTATATAGTCATGTTGTGTTTCTTCACACAACAAAAGAAAAAACTAGAATTAAGTTCATTATATTTTGCTTAATATTTTAGTGAGTTTTTAGTGATTCATGAATGTTAAAATTGTGAAGTTTGTTTAATTTTAACATTAATTTTTAGTTGAAGTTTATAAGAAGGAGTGACGCTTTATGATTATTGCTATAAAAATTTAATGTACAAAAAGCGCGAATTTAATTATTTTAAACTCTTCCAGATTTTTTCCAGCAAAACAACAATTAGCCTGTTGCATCTTGCATGTTTGTCATCGTCATTCATTCATATGGAGTGACCAAGTAAACAATCGAAGGTGACATTGTAGTTGACACACATCAACAGTTAGACAGGTGTTTTATAATTATTTGGAAAGGCGTATTCTTTCCGATTCAGAAATGGTGGAGGTATTTATTAAAAGTTAAGTGAAAAAATCAAGTAAATCAAACCATGGCTGCTGGACACACAAATACCTGGGTGGCAACTTTATTCCTTCGTCTTTTCTTCCCTTTAGTACTTATAGCAGGTACGTAAATACTACGTTAATCAGGAATGCTTAGAATTGAAATTACAGAGCATAGGAAAGAAAGCCATGAAGAAAGTTATTACAATAGTGAAAGTCCTCCAAACATCACCACACGCAATTATAAGCTTAGGTTTCTTTTGTTTGTTTCCTGACTTGGACCCATTTAGGATTTACAACAAGACACCTCTAATAAATTAATTACTATTTCACATCATATCATGAGTCCCTTACAAATATTTTTTATGGTTCGCATTAAAATTTGAATTTTATGATGAGGCCTGCCTTAGCAAAAAAAGGAGCCATTATCAGAATCTCCTTAGTTAGATCCTTTTAGCAAAGCTCAAGGGATTTTGGTATGGGAATTTTTTCCATTAGTAATTTTTAGTAGTTCATAATAATCATAATACAACATGACTACTAATGATTATTTTGCCTATTGTTATTCTTATTGACAGCAATCAATTTATTGTAAAGCTTTTGTTAAAATTGCATGCAATATCATATTTTTTAGCTTTATAAGCTTAGTTATGAATGTATTAAATTAAATCGCTGAATTCCCAAATTAAGAAACCATTGATTTGAAAAGAGTATAGCCTTAAATTATTAAAAATCAATTCAACTTCATCTTTTCTCCTACTCTATTCTTTATAAATTTTCCTAGAAAGATTTTCTTTTCTCTTTTGGACTTCATATCTTACATGATTAAAATTAGATTAGAAAAATGACATAAGGCCGACCAGGCCGACCGGATACGTAACAGTTTTGTCATCCCATTCCCATCACCACTACTGAACTGACAGAGATATGAAACGGAAGAAGGAAGACAATTACATTAGGAAGGACTTCATTTTGGAAATATCACATGAAAGTGTATCACGTTTTTATCATAATCTGTAATCGTGAATAACCCAAAAGAGTAGTAGGGTCATTTTATTTAATGAAAATCAAATCTCTAGAAATTGACAAATAAGACCTCGGCTACAGTCAAAGTTTAACAAAACAAAACATACTTTAACAAAAACAAACTCTGAATTATTTAAAAATCATTCCACTTGCCAGCCTGTGATCATCACATTTTATGATTAGCTTTCACTGAAAATAATAATAATAAAAGGATATGATGTGATGAATTTTTGTTATTTATTCCAGGGACAATATTTCGGCCTTCTGGAATTTCATTCTTATATCTTCTTTTATTCTTCTATCTTCCAATTGTACCGGTGCCAACTGTACAAAGTGTTAAAGGTAATTATTTATTAATTGTAAATTGTAATTAATATTGTTTCAATTCATTTCACATTCAACATTAACATTAATAATAATAATAATAATAGCATTTGCCTCCTGAATGTAACAACCTGAACTTCAGGGTATTCAAGGATAATAAAAACTTAAACTTAAACTTAATGAATATTTTATGCATGTTAAAATAATCTCATTTCCTAATTGGATATATCATGATTCAGCTTTAGCTCAGCTTGGTTTGTTTGTGGTTTTGTAAATGAAAATTGTCAATTAACCAAAATGTTTTGAGATTTTAGCTCACAGCAAGAAAGTCGCAAGAGTCATAGTAGTAAGAATGAACTTAAATGATATAAAAATTTGATTTTTTTTAAATTCTAGGTCACACGGGTCGATTTCTAAGAGTTTGTCTCCTCATATCTTTCCTTACGGTCATTTCTCAAATTGTATTTCAAATTGTACTTCTTTCACTTTCTCCATATGGGGAATTCTTAGTCACATGTAATGAAAAAATACAATGAAAATTAATTGAAGATTGACTAATTTATGATTATTTTTAAGGTGAATTGACTGAAAAACTCCTACGCCACTTTGGTCTGGTTCGTCTCAATTCCTTGAACTGGTCTCAATTACTACGATGGGTTGGACCAGATGCAGTCGTTCTCGGTGGAACACTAGTCACTTACCTTGTAATTACAAATATTTTAGGAGATTGTATTCCTAATACATCTTCTTCTACTTCTGCAACACCAAAATCATCCAAACGACCAGGAAAAAGATCTCGATTTTTAGCATCAGTGGGTCCTTATACCGTCCTTGCATTTTTATGTTTAACTTCATCATTAGAACCTTCAATTCCAAGTGCATTCTATTATATCATTTTCCTACTCGGAGCAACATGGTGGGCTCTTGGACAGGATCTTAAAACTCGTTTCTTTGCTGGTCTATTCAGCATTGTGGCTGTTTTTGTAATTATTCATCTTATTTTTATTTATTCTTATCAATTACAATGGGCACAAGAATTTCTTGCTCCAAATACGTTAGAAGCACGGTAGGCTTCCAATTTTCATTTTAACCTAATTTTAAAAATTAATCATGAATTATTTAACTTTCAGCCTTCTTGGACTTGTTCCAATTGTTCTATCAAATTGTACGGATAATAATGATCCACGTGATTCAATTTTTAATCCAGAATTGACATGGGCTTCATTTCTAAGCCCCATCTGCCTTATGGCTCTCTTTCATTTGCTAATTTATGAAATCAAGACTCTACTAAGACCTCAGGTAAGAAAATAGATATTGATTGTATTTTTAACACACACAGGAAAGCCCTAATGTTAAAGTCTAAGATAACTAAATACTACTGCTTTCATGTCGTGTAACTTAAAATAATTAACCAATGCTATTTTAAAGGCAGCGTAATAATGAAAAGAGGGTTGGGTAAATTTTATAAACTAAGAAAGCAAAGCTTTAGCTTTCACTTTCCTTTCCTCTTTGAAGCAGAAGCAGTTCGACCTTTCAATTTTTCTAACTTTCTCTTGCGGGTATTTTTTTATGAGTTGGACTCATTCATCATCAATCCCATCCACGGTTACGAAATACTAAAATGACCTTTTCCTTTCTCTGTTACTTTCCTGGGAATTCTAGGAAATGAGAGCAACGTAATGAAAAAATTTATATGATGAAATTATGATATAACAAACTGTTGCGTTAAAAGAATATAAATTGGGCGGAGGTTGGATATCATAATTATTATTTTAGTCATAACTTTAATTAATCACATTTTTTATGCTGCTAATAAAAAGGACAAATACTATCATTTATCTGGAGATCGACGTATCTCTGGGAGTGGCTTCTCAGAACGTCAACATCTCCATCGACTTTCTCGAAAGCAAACTATTCGATGGCAAGGAACACAAGGTGGAAAAGGTCCACAACGTCGTGTAATTTAATGAATTTAATATAAATTCAAATTATTTTTTTAATTCGTTAATTTGCATCATATTATTTTTTAATTTATTTGTATGCTTATTGCCAATTGCAATATTTTTATTATTTTTTCACTCGTAATTATTATTAGGATTTGCTGGATATTGTGGGTTCAGTTGCTAATTTAATCACTTCAGCTGTCAGCACCAGTATAAACTTGAGATCAAATCGTCAAAATGAAAAAACGCCTGTAATTTAACACTTTTCTTTATTTTAAACTGTTTTGGGTGATTGGGTGTAAATTTTTTTTGAATTCAAAATTAATGTGCTTCAAAATATTAAAATACTAATAATGGGAATTGGGAATAGGATTCTTCTTTTGCTGGTCTTGTCTTTTTTTTACTTCTATTCAATCTTTCTTTAGGTTTTGGAAATAGCTTTTTAAAAAAATAACTTTAATAAACTGCTGAATGCTGAAATTTAACATTTGCTGGAGTATTCCAGCAGTCATTCGTTTTTTTACGCTTTGAATGTGTACGTTTTGATATTGTAATTGTAGTATTTTAATATTTGTAGAATTTTGTTATTTACGCACGCAAGTTAGAACATTATCACTTGGTATGCTACTCTATTTTGATTATTTTGTTTTTCGTATGAATTAATTTGTTTGTCAAACTTATAAGAATTTTTATGTATTTTAGTTGATGTCATTTGCTCCAGCAAGGCGTCGTTACAGTTCAGTTGGACGAAGTTTTTCTAATGATGATGGAGCAAGTACCGCTTTACAAGAAACGACGTTAGGTGCACCTGGAGGTGCAGGTGATGGTCCATCTTCCCATCCACCACAGCTAACAAGGGGTTTGTCAATAATGTCCAAGGATTCAGCAAGAGTTCCTTCAAGTCTTTCACCAAGTATTCATTTTATATAAGTTTTGTTTAATTTATAAGGTTCTGTTTTTTTTTTCTCAGATGAACAAGAGCCTGAATATGATAGTTATGGACTCCTTATAGCTGGTTTATTGACACTCTTCGATCTGTTTGCAAAATCATCCTATGTTGCAACAAACATTATCATGATGGTAAGGAGCTTATTTGTATTCTTAAAGATCGGAAACCATCATAAAAATTGGTTTTGATTTTCAGGCTTGGAGTATCACATATCATAGGTATAATATCTATACTATTCTCTTTATTTTTATTATCACACACTATTTTTATTTACAGTTGGCTTACTTTCGTTTTACTTCTTTGGGCTTGTGTTTTATGGATGTTTCCAAATCAGCGAAGAGCCATGCTTGTATCATCTCCTGGTCTTGTAATTTATGCTGAACTTCTTTTATTAGCTCAATATGTATTTAGTTTAAATTTAACTGAATCTGAATTACCAGAAACAGTTGATGGAATTAATCTCCCTGAAATTGGACTTGTTAAACCTGAAACATTTCCTTGTTTTCCAATTCTTGTTAAAGTAAGATTACTTTTTCTTATAAGATGATATTTATTTATATTTTATTTTCAGTCTTTATACACATGTATGTTTTGGATTACGTTGAAACAATTTGTAATGGAAATACGTGAGAAGAAAGCTACAATAGAAAATGCAGCACAAGAACCATTTAGAATTACTGTAAGCACAGCTGGTGGAAGCACAGCACCTGTCTCGGGTAAGAATATGTAATCAAATGTTCTGTTTTTAAGAGATGAAATCAAAGTTTGTTTATATAACAATGGTTCTTTTTTTATGATTTTTAAATAGAATTAAGATCAAGAACTGGGCCTACCAGACCTACTTACATGATGAAATTAGGAACATTCGTACAGGATATTATGACCAAATTCTGGATTTGGGTTGTCGCTATTATGCTTTTTGTTATCGGTTTGGGTGGAGACAAAGTTGTTTTATACAGAATTGTATACATGGCTTTGTTTCTCATCTTCATACTCACGTTTCAGGTTACTCATTTTCATATTTTGAAAAACATTATTAAAAAATGTAAATTTTTTAAATAGCTATCATATCGAGTATGGAGAAAGATGATGTATGGATTTTGGTTAACAGTAATCGTATATTCAATGTTTGTCCTTGTAACAATTTATACTTATCAATTTAAAAATATCCCACAATATATTTCAAATTATACTGGAATACCTAAACAACTGTAAGGAAATGAAATGAAATACACTTTTTATGGTATGAATGACATTATTCGTTTTTTTAGGCAAACGGATATTGGATTAGAAATCTACGATACTGGATCACTTTTCGTACGTCTCTTAACACCGACATTCTTTGTTGTCATTACAGTTGTTCAGTTACATTATTTCCACAAGGATTTTTTAAAATTATCCGATATGTCACGACCGTAAGTAAATTTAAATCTTTATCAAATTCAAGAAATCCAATCAATTTTTAATTTTCATTAGACAAGACAGACAAAAGTCCGTAAGTCCTGCTGTATCAACAGAAGATGAAAAACCACCAGCATTCATTGATGAATTTACGATGACCAACTTCCTCAATAATTTGAGTTACTACGGAACAAAATTATTTGAAAAGTTGCTTAAAATTTATGCCTTAATTTCTGAGCTTGGTTGGAGATTTCTTGAGATTCATATTATGAAAATTGTTTTATTTTCTGCTTTTATGCTCAGTGTTAATGATGTAAGTTTGAATGAAAAATAATTTAGATTTTAACTTTGTAAATTGTATATTCATTTCATCTAGAGCTGTGCAATTCACTTTGTCCTTTTTGTTGGTGTAATTTGTGCTATGGCTGTCACTTCCGTCAGTGTTCAACGTCTTATTACACACATTTGTTCTATTTACATCTCTGCCCTTTTACTTGTAAAGATGATATATCAAATTGACTACATTGATCATGAGCATTGGAATACAAATTGTACGATTGGAGTTGTCAATAAGAATGTGACTAGAAATGACGCAGAATGGATTGGGCTTAGGAAAACTAGCGACTTGTCTTCACTGCTTAAAGGATACATTGGTAAGGACAATAGTTTGCTCTTACATAATTTTAATGTGCAATTATGTATCTAGGGATGATCCTGGTGCTTACTGTTCAAGCTGTTGTTCATATTCGACAACGCTACCAACGATACATGACAAGAATGTTAGAACCAGTAGTTGGGATTCTCTTTCCACATATTCAACGTTACGATGCTGATAAAAATTTACTCCAATGTATAAAATTTTTACTTAATTATGGATTCTATAAATTCGGAGTTGAGGTAATTAATTTTAATTATCAATTATATATATTTCTTAACTGAATTTTTATAGATTACATTAGTGACAATGGTCAGCGTAATCGGTACAAGATTGGATGCTTTCTCTGTCTTATATTCTTTCTGGCTTATTCCCATGTTTTTTATGAGTCGATTAAAATTATCAAGACTTTGGTTACCTTTCATTGGGTTTGTTGCAGTTTTGTTACCGATTCAATACATGTCATGTGTAGGTCTCCCTCCGTTCCTTTGTCCAGGTTGGTAAATAAATTATAAATTGTGATTGAACTTTACTTTTTTGTTAACTTTTTATTATGTTAAAGAGTACCCTTGGGAATTTTGGCCTTACTTTGATGTTGAAGAATTAAAAGAATGGCTCTTCCTTCCTGATATGGTGCTACCACCGAAGGCTACTCGACTTATACGTAAGATTTACTTAACTTCAAAGTGACTTCGTTTTATAATTTTGTACAATACATTTTTCAGCGGATTTTTTCCTCCTACTTTTTGCTTGTCAACAACAATCAGTTTTTTGGATAGAGAAAAATATTCGTCAAGATGATTTTCCTGGTGGAAGCAATGAAGAATTGACTGAAATGTATATTCCACCGAGTGAAAATCCAACACCAGATTTCTTAATGGCTACCAAGTAAAAATATTAATTTGAATTATTCTATAGATTTTTCTTACTTTTTTTTTAAAATAGGACATGGTTGGATGTAGTGAAAAAATGTGTTTTTCTATCTTTTTATTGGATAACATTAGCTATTATATTTCTTACTGGGACGATGCGTGTCAATCTCTTTGCATTGGGTTACCTTGTTGGATCTTTTATATTTCTTTGGGAAGGAAATGAATTTTATCTACGATCTAGGAAACAAATTATATACAGGTTAGTATGGATTTTAAACTCGACTTCGAATATATGGAATCATATATCTGTCTATCCTTCCGGATAACCTACGAATCAAATATGTAATTTTCTCATAATAGTAACTTTTAATTTTTTTTTGAAAAGGGTTGAATTTTTATACTTTTTTTGTGTTGAGTGCAGCCAGTCAAGTGACATAATTTTCTCATAATATTGACTTTAGCATTCATAATCGTAATCAACACTTCCTTAAAAATATAAGGTTTTGATTCTTTTGGCCTGAGTGTAATTCAATCAATTCAGTTGACCCTTGATCTTATAATTTCAAGTGTTTTCTTATCACTTTAAAGTGAATGTGAAACTCTTTAAAGCAAAAAACTAAGAAAACTTGAAGTAAGCCACCAACCATGGATTCTAAGCATATTGTAACCGTAACCCAAATTACTTCCCTTTCACCAAAAGTTAAAGAAATTATACTTACAACTAAAGTTAAACCAGTTCCATTTTCATTTAAATCTGGACAATGGTAAGAATTTATAAAATTCATTTATGTAAAATCATCAATTTATTTAATTTTTATTTATAAAGGATTGATTTAATAGTTCCTGGAATAGATAAAATTGGTGGATTTACAATAATTTCAACTCCATCTCAATTACATGAAACTGGATCCATTCATCTTGCAATTCAATATTCAGATGTACAACCTGCATATTGGGTTCACACGAAAGTAAGTAAAAAAAACATAAGAAAACCTTACCTGTGATTTTTTAACACTGAATCTGAACTAATTTTTAGTGCTGTGTTGGATGTGAAGTGAATATTGAAGTAGGTGGTGATTTCTACCTGGATCCCACTACTATTGACCAATCAAATGACGCATTTATACTGATAGCAGGCGGACTCGGAATAAATCCATTTTCATCCATGATCCATTCAATTTACAATTCAGAATCAAAATTAACACTTTTAAATACATCTCTCTTCTACTCGGCAAAAAATTCACAAGAATTAATTTTTAAATCAGAATTGGAAAAACTTGCAAGTTTCTATTCAAAATTCAAGCCTCATTTCTTTATATCAAGATCATCAACAGAAGTTGAAAAGAAGGATGAAAATGAAAGTAAATTGTTAACATGTAGAAGAATTGATTCTAGCGATCTGAAAGGGTGGATTAAACTCTTAATCGAGGATCAAAAAATTGTAATAGAAAGAATTAGAGTTATGATCTGTGGACCTCAATCAATGATTGACGAAATGGAATCCCATTGTCTCAGTCTTGGAATTAAAAATATAGGATATGAAAAATGGTGGTAAAAAATAAGAAAATCTGGAAAGATCTTAATCAAAATCTTACCTTTCATTTTTAATCCAATAATCAGGTTTTAGTCATTCACTCACCTTTTTTAAAAATAAAAGCACCTACACATTTTCTCCTTCATGTCAGAGTCGTCGTATGAGTATGGCATCATTTTATTCCTGAATGTCTAACTTGCTATCAGTACAAAATTTTTAGAAATTGGTTGAAAAGGATTTTGCCATGAACCCATGCAAAGGGATGAAATTTTGATATTTTTTAATAAAACCACCTGCACATTTTCTGTTTTGTCAGACAGAATCTAAATTTTGGAAATGAACGATTATTTTTGTTCATTGCCAAAAAAGTACACCTAAAATACTTGGATTTTCAATATGAATCTATGCTGCATTGCTGCTATTCCAAACTTTGTTTGGAGATCTTTAAATATTTCTAATTGAATTCCAAATCCGAAGTCGAGTTGTTGAGTTTGTTATTAATATTGTTTTAAAATTTAGAAATTAAAATATTAAAATTTTTTTTTTCAGATGGAATTATTTAGTTGGATTTAATGTCTTTGTAGTTTTTTCTAAATCAATTCTACAGTTAGTAGGATGTGTTTTTATTAAATCTGTATCTTGTTGGGTTGTCCAACTTCTTGGAATTGCTTGCTTAAAATTTGGCCCTAATTCTTCTGGTTTTATGACACAAGGTAAGTTTTATTTAATTTGTTTAAGTTCATTATTTAAAATTTATGATTATGACTTTAAAATTTAAGGATCTGAACGAGATGATTGTACTACACCAAAAGGTGAAGCTGGACTTATGTGGGATGGGATTACATTTGCTTTTCTTTTGTTTCAACGTAAAATATTTAATAGCTACTATTTCTTCCATATCAGATCTGAAACAGAAGCTCAGGCACAATTAGCTTCAAGGTAAACAAACAAAATAAGAATCGTTTGATTGGGCTTGACTTGCCATGTAACAACCATTATTAAACTTTCTTTAATTTTTCAGAGGAGCTGAACTGATTGGTGAATTAATGCAGAAACAAATTAGACAACAAGAAGAACAAGAAAAGGATGTTCTTGAAAAAATTAAAATGAAAATGGATCGAATTAAAGCAACACATCAAAAGGGACGACCAAGAGAAATGATTAGAAATCATTTCGATGGTATGTTGTTTTTGTTTTGATTTCTTTAAATAATTATTGGTTTTGGGAAATGTTTAAAGTAATTTTGACTTTTGAATTAAATTGCGACCTTGAGATTTGAAATCCAAAAAGAAAAAAGGTAAAAGACAAAAACCAAAGCGTACGCTGAAAGGTAAAAGAAATATTTTCGATGAGTTCTCCTCCATCTTGAATTTCTTTTTTAATTTTTTCAGCAATATTTTTAATTTCCGAAGTTAACACAAAAAATTGGGCTAAAATTCAATAATTAATGCTGATTAAAAGAGCAATTTTTGGTTTTTGGTCTTTACTAATCGACCATTTATTGATTGCGGCCGGGCTGAGAATTAGCATGTCAAAAATATAAGGAATGAAGAATGAAGGCCTGAAAATTGTAAACCGATTGCATGTATAATTAGCTTTGACTTAAACTTATTTAGCTTCATCAATGGTTTCATCCGTGTCCATGGATGAAGCTCCAGTCATTGAACCTGATCCACCACCGTCACCTCGAGCTCCACTGGCTGTCCCAATATCAACTATTATTACATCTGGCAGTGGTCCAACTCCAACTCCTTCATCGGCTGCTATGACCATTTCAGTGGATGGATTCTTTGAACCACCTTATGGTCGACCTTTTGATCCAAGGGATACCCTTTTACAGCTTCCACCACTTCCACTTTCTCCATCTGACGAATCTTTTCCTGTCTTCTCTCCACCTCCTTATGATCATGCGACGATGGGAAGAGGTCGTATGACGACTGCTGGAGTTCAAACTTCACCACCGCAGCATCGATATTTTTGTCCAACAACTAATTCACCAGCTTTATCTCATCATACATGTATACTTCGTCTTATGACGATTTTTAGCAATTCTCATATCAATTTGAGTTGCAACTTTTATTTTCTTTGGCCAATTTTGAAGAATTTGTTAAGCTTCGCATTTGGCATGTTGATGAGATGACATGGAAAGAATTTTATATTTATTTCATTAAATTATAGTTCATGGCTCTCTGCATCTGCTAGAATGAGTTTCTAACTTCTTTGTCAGTTTTAGTTGCTAAAAAATCGTTAGCTGTGTTCATATTTTTTTTGCATTAATTTTAGTCATCATAATTCCAATTTTTTGAAGATTATACTAATATTTCCTTATTTTTTTAAAGCTATCCGTTCTGGAGATTACTATATGTTTGATGAGTATGACGACGAGGATCTGGAAATGATTGACAGCATTACAGAAGAAGAAGATGAAGATTCAGATAATGGAAAACCTGCTGGTGTGACTATAAGCGAAGTAAAAGAATTTAATAAACCTTTTAAAAAAAGAATTTGTATAATTTATATTTTTATTAATAGTTAATGGCTTCAGCTTTAAAATCTGGTGATGTTGAATCTGCTGCTGAAATGGCTCGATTAGCTCGTCGTGGAAGTGACGTCAGAGAAATGAGTCTTACAGAAAGTACAACTGGGACTTCATCAGCTCCCGTCCCTAAGAGAAGAAGTAGGAGACGTCTTTCCAAGAAAAGTTACTCATTTCGAAGTGATCGACAAAAAGTTCCACCTCGATCGAAAGAAACTGACCCTTATTACGTTGCACCTTTGGCATTAAGCGATGAAGAAACGAGTGGTGCTGGTGGTGGAGATCAACCTGGTAGAAGTGGCGAAGGTGGAGGAGGTGGTGGTGGTGGGTATCCAGATCCAGATCCACAACCTCCACCACCAGTAGAAGACGAGCCTGTTCCCCCACCACCACTCCCGCAAAAGCCAACATTTATGAGACGAGTTATTGGCTATTTGAGATTTGGTTGGGCCTTTTTTGAAAGTATGATGATAAGTCTAACAGCTTACCTTAACAAATTCTCAAGAGATTATCGACATGTTTCAAGATGTTTGGCTGAAGAAAAACAGGAACTGAAAGTAAGTTTTAGTATTTTATATTCATAATCAGCTAATAATTTTGTGTGTAGGAAAAAGAATTGGCTCATCCTCCAATATTTGCTGTACACTCGGGTCATTCTGCAGATCAGCTTGAATCAACTCTTCCTAGGCAAAGTTCTGTTGAATTTGGTGAAGATGCATCAGGAAATATTGGAGTTGGAATTGACTTAACAAAACAGCAAAGTACGGAAGAATCTGAACTTGGTGGCTCGGGTGATGCTGGAAGTAAAGATGACCTTCAAACTGTTGTTGAAAAGAAATCTTCTGGAAAAGACGAAAAAGGATCAGATATTTACGCGTAAGAATTAATAATGAATGCTTCTAACAAAGTATGTAACTTTGTCATTTTTAGGAGTTTGGATGAAGTGACAATGTCAGAAGTGAGTGCAACAGAGTATCCTCCAATTGTTCATCTTGTTGTTGCTATTTGGTATGTGATTATTTCCCACTCGGATTTAGTCTGTTACTTCGTCGTGTTTCTAAATCAAATGAAATCTGCAAGTATTTTATCACTTCCGCTTCCATTAATGGTACTTCTTTGGGGTTCACTTTCCGTTCCAAGACCAACAAAGACATTTTGGGTTACTATTATTGCTTATACAGAAGTAAGTAAAAATTAATAATGAGATTTTCTTTTAATTTTTACTTTTTAATAGGCAATTGTTGTTATAAAATATTTGTTCCAATTCGATTTTTTTCCTTGGAATGATTCATCACTTCCTCAGAAAAATTATCCATTCGCACCTCAGAAAATTTTAGGAATTGAAAAGCATGGACGATATGCTGCTTATGATGTGGCTTTACTGATGGTCGTTTTCTTTCATAGGTTTGTTGTTGTTTTCTTGTGTTTTGTGAAATATTAATAATTCACAGACATTATTTAATTTTAGATACATGTTGAAATCTCTTGGTCTTTGGAAGAATAAGTCAACATCAGGACATGAAACAAGTATTGTTGTCAGTGAAGAACAACAACCAATTTCGTCTCCACCACCTAAAATTATGAATGGTGGAAACAATGATGAATTTCGTGATGGTTTGGTGGAAAGCAGTGGAGAAAGAGGTGATGTTGAACAAAGTTCAGAAAGTTCAGGCAGTGGGGAAGAAGGATGTGTCCCTCCTTGGGATGAATGGCAATTTCAACAAACATTTGCATATGGTCCAACTATACTTAAATTATGGTAAGGAATCTTATGAAGTTCAGTTAAACTTTAATAATATTTTGAACTTTTTTCCAGTGTGCTTCAATATTTGTCTTCTATACGAAATTTTTTCAAGCAAATCCTAAATATTGAATACAAAGTCAAAGTGGATGTTTACTCCTATATGTTCATGTGTGACTTTTTCAATTTTCTAGTCTTAATATTCGGTTTTTCTTCATTTGGGGTAAAGGATTGAATTAATTAATTGCTTTTTATAAAAATAATTTTCGTTTTAATAATCGTTTAATAATTTCGTTTAAAATAATTTTTTTGTAGTCACAACAAGCAGATGTGGCTTCTTACCTTGAAGATAACAAAGTCCCAGTTCCATTCCTAGTTATGGTTATTCTACAATTTGCTCTAATAGTTATAGATCGAGCACTTTATCTTAGAAAGTATATTTTAGGAAAATTCTTTTACCAAATGTTTCTCGTAACATTTGTACATATTGCTATGTTTTTTATTTTACCGGCTGTTACTGAAAGAGAATTTAATGCTAAAATACCACCACAAATGTGGTATATGGTAAAATGTATTTATCTTCTATTCTCTGCTTATCAAATTCGTTCTGGATATCCAACAAGGATTCTTGGAAATTTCTTATGTAAAAAGTACAATTATGTCAACATGTTCCTATTCAAAGGGTATGATTCAAATTAAATTTTTTAAGTATAAACTAATATTTTTTTATTTTCCAGATTCATGGCTGTTCCATTCTTGTTTGAGTTGAGAGCTTTAATGGATTGGATTTGGACAGATACAAGTATGACTCTGTCTGATTGGCTAAAACTAGAAGATATCTTTGCTCACGTATTCCAATTAAAGGTAACGAGGGTTTGTTTAATTTGTTTCTGAAAAAGTAAGTAAGTTAATTGATTTGTGATTTTTAGTGTCAAAGGAGAGTGGAGAAAGAATATCCACAAGGACGTGGAATGCCAAAAGCACGTTGGAGCAAGTATGCAATTGGTGGAAGTTCTTTATTTATTATCATTGCTATCATTTGGTTTCCACTTGTTCTGTTTGCTCTTGGAAATACGGTAGGTCTTCCGAATAGACCGAAAGAAATGTCAATAGAACTTTCCATTGGGAGTCATCAACCAATTTTTACGATGTCAGCTCAAAATAATTCTCTAAAAAAGTAAGTTGGAATTTTGACAAGAATTGCTAAAGCTTAAACTTTTATATTTGTCTCAGTTTCACTTTACGTGATTACGATCAACTTCAAGCAGCATTCCGAGCGAAGAACGCTTTATATTTTTTGAGCAACTATGAATATGAAGATATTGTCGTAGCTCAATTTAGTGGAAATTCAGATGCAATTTGGGGAATATCACCACCATCTAAAGAGAAACTAATTGCAGAACTTCAATCAAGTATGAGTAAAATGACTTAAATGTGAAAGTTATCATTTATTTTGTTGTTGTAGATGAATCTGTGAGTTTACGATTTTCTTGGTCAATACAAAGAGAAACACCAAATCCATCTTTAGGAAATATTGTAAAAGACAAAACGGAAGTATATTTAGAACCTGGAGGGAAGAATCGCCTTCAACTTGTTGATATGATTAATGGAGCCACTAATTTGACAGAAGTTTTAATTAGCAAGATTTTTCCAAAATTTTTGAAAATTACAAATACAGGAAAAGCTGTTCCAGCAACACAATTGGAAGATAGTATGAGTGTTATAGAAGAATGTTGGAATTTATTTTAATTGTATTTTGTTTTTGATATAGGTGGAAAGAGGGGTTCTGTATTTAGTAGTTTGAATTTGAGTCTTAAAGGAACTGGTAGTGCTAATGAGCAATGGTGGGATATTGAAGAAATCTGCGTCGACTCAGAAGAAGCACTTCCACTTGATGATCATTGTCTATTTGATCATCTTAATATGTTTACTTTTAATGAAAAATCTTTCCCTCCTACGTTAAATTTCATTTCAGGCGGAGGGTTAGTTAGAAATAATTTTATTTTATTTAATTTAAGCTCATTTAAGCTTATTTATTTATCTATGCTCTTTTATTATTTATTTTAGAATCATTGGACTCTACACCACTCTTGTACTTGTAGCAAGTAAATTCGTTCGAAGTTTCTTTGCCGGGATCTCATTCCTAATCATGTTCGATGATATGCCTAATGTAGATAGACTATTTCAGGTAACTGTTATCTTATCCTACAATTCTATGAAAATCTGCAACTAATTATAATTTATATTTTTTCTAGCTATGTTTGGATATTTATTTGGTCCGAGAAAGTAACGAGTTAGCTTTGGAAGAAGATCTCTTTGCGAAAATGATATTCCTATATAGATCACCGGAGACTCTCATCAAATGGACACGCCCAAAAACAACACCACCGGATGGTCAACCGCCTCCTCAAGGCCCTCCTGCCCTTCCAAGACCTCAACCTTAAATATTTCATATCTAAACCTTTTGTCTAGTTCCACTCCACAACTTACTACGTAACGTAAGTTGTTGAAATTTTTTATAAGTCATTATTTAAGTCTTGTTACTTAAAATGGTTATATTGAATTTTCATCCAGTAGACTTGAATTTTTGATTGTTAAGAAATGAATGCTTTTATTACGATTATTATAAGCTTATGAGAGTAAGGACACACAGTCAGCCATAAGAAAATAATGCTAGAAATAAATAAAAATTCTAATAATTATGTTTTTGATTAGATTTGAATAATTTATTGCTTTTCACTTTTAAAATCTAATAATTTTACAACGCTTTTCTAGTCGTAGACCCTTGACTGGAAATTCCAACCAACGTATGAATTTTTGGAAGAAAGTTTCCACTTTTTCTGTAATTTTCCCATAATTCAATACTTCACCTCAACCCGTATCACAACTAAAAAATTTCTTTTGTTCAATTATATCAATTATTTTTTTGTTTATTATAATTATATATATCAGAGAGAGAATTTTATCATATTTATTTCCAACTTTTTAACTTTTTTTTGCAAGAAGAAAAAAGTATAAAATTTTTTAATTTTTAATATAAAATAATTTTAAGTTGCGTGATTTCATGAAGAAACTTTAACTTCTCAAATACTTAAAATTTAGGCTATGAATTGATAAAATTTTAAACACTTTATTCAGTGTTTGATAAGAATTATAAGATGGCTAACATCTTACTAAAATTAATTCTAACATTATTTTTGTATATAAATATTCCATTTTCCATTATATTTTTAACATTTTCTTCTTTGTATCGATGGATAATTGGAAATATAATATCAAAATGTGAACCAGGATTAGGTAGGATGGTAGTTACGATGAGTTCATCACCAGCAAGTGATTCAATGTACAAATTACCAACATGTACACTTCATGTTATTTCATCGTTTGAAGGAAAATTAAATTTTGAAGATGTATTAATGGAATTTGAGAATAATGTCGTAATGGCCAGAGATGAAAATGGAAGATTACTCCGACCAGAGCTTAGGCAATATTTAACAAGACGATATGGATATTCATTTTGGAAAGATGATCCTAATTTTTCAATACGAAATCATATCAAAATATCAAAACTTGGTGGAAGTAATATAGTAACTCCTGAAATAATGTCAAAGCATATGACGAAGGAGATATGTAGGCCATATCATCCAAAAAGGTCACCCTGGGAATTACAAGTATTTTACAATTATCAAGAATCACCTCAACATACTCCTGGAACTGCTCTTGGACTTAGAATACATCATAGCTTAGGTATGTTTTGAAAACAAAATTAACATTTTGACCTCTACTTTTTTTATTCGTTTTGCAGCGGACGGATTTTCATTGTTGAATATGATAAATGACTTATGCAGTATTCCACCAGAGAAACCTTCGAATTCTTTTCAAATACCCTTCATCACAAATGTCTTACAACATATTGGTTTGCTTCTATTTGGTCCATACCAAGTTGCATCAGCACTCCTTGATTCAAATGATAAACCAGTTTGGAAAGTTGATGATTCCAAAATGTTACGAAGTTACAATTTTGCAGTATCTCCATTAATACCTCTTGAAAATGTGAAAGAAGCTCGAAGACTTACAAAAGCATCATTTCAAGCAGTTGTGCTGGAATGTTTTGCAGGAGCAACACGACGATTTTTCAAGGAAGCTGGTTATGATATACCTAAAAAAATTCATTGTATTATACCACTTCCAATGATTAATCATCCAGGAAGAAGAATGAGAAATCATATGTAAGAAACGAAATTCATGTTAATCATTCGTTATTTTTATTATATTTTCAGGACTGCATGTTTTGCAATGTTACCAGTTGGAAATCCCGATCCTATTCAACGACTTAATCAAATTGAAAATTCACTTCAAGAAGGTCGAAGTATGACTAAACTTTTATCTAATTTCTACATATGTAAATTAGGAGGTCTACTACCAAGATGTATTTTGAAGAAAATTGTCAAAAATGAAGTTACTACAGCCATTACTTCAAATTTTCCAGTAAGAAATTTGCGAATTTTATTATTAAAAATATAATATAATTGGCAAATATATTTTAGGGTCCTGATATACCAATGTTAATTCGTGGACATGCATGCCGTGATATATGGTTTTCGGGAGGTATGTTCCGTGGTTCTTGTGGTTTAGGATTCACTGGATTGAGTTCATTCGGAAACATGAGATTTGTACTTGGTATGGATGAAGCACTTATAACAGCTCAAAAATTACCAGCATCACTCCTTGTTGATTATTTTTTCGAAGAATTACAATTACTTAAATCTTTATCACAAGTATGAAATATAACAAGTAACAATTTAAATTGTTGAAATTAATTGGTAACAAATACTTTTATTTACTATTTGCGATGAGGAGGTTAAATGGTTTATGAGAGTCAACCATTGAGTCATTTATAATATTAGAAATAAATAATAATGAATCTATTTTAGGATTTTACATCCAGTATTGATCTGGTCGTGTGAGCATATTTTTGCTCAATTGTTGAATGCTTGGCTTTCCTGATAATCCCATACAAAGTTCCAATTCGTCTTTAAGTGTTTCCAATACTTTTACAACACCTTCCTCTCCACCGACTGTTAACCCCCAGATAGGAGCTCTCCCAGCAAATACCTGCGACACAAAATCCTTAAATTATTTCTATTAATTTAGAAAGTCAATTATTACGATGACATACCATGTTAGCTCCCAATGCTAGGGCTTTCATGATGTCCGTTCCACGGTTGACACCTCCATCTAAATATATCTCACACCTTTTGTCTACTGCCTTAGCTATTCCACTGAGTACGTCAATCTGTTAATAACAAAATATTAATAACAAAATTAACACTGCAAAGTTTTGCAAAACTTACAGTAGGCATAACTGTATCCAATTGTCTTCCACCATGATTTGAAATCCATACAGCATCAACTCCAGCATCTACGGCTAATTCTGCATCCTCTGGGGTCATTATACCTTTTAATACAATTGGTAGGTAGGTTATTCTGTAAAATAAAAAATTATAATTTCATTCAGTGAATTAAATAATTAACAACTTTGCTGTAATTGTAACATACGATTTAATCCACTTAATATCATCCCAAGTGGCTGAATTTTTAACACCATCGGAAAAGGCTATCATTTTAGAGTATGTAAGTTCTGATTCGTTAGGGTCAACATTAGGCAATCTAAATTTATCAAAATAAATTTGAAGTGTCTTCCTCGCATTATCACGATAAAATGTTTTAAATGCGAAGTTTAATACCTGAGATGTGAAGGAAAATTAAATGGATTTCTAAGGCATGCTCTACGTTTTCCATAATAAGGTCCATCGATTGTTATAACTATTGCTTCAACTCCAGCTTGTTGAGCTCTTCTGATTACATCTTCGGTTTCGTTTCTATTTTTCATTATGTAGACTTGTGCCCAATGACGACAGTTTGGTGCGGCTGCTGCTGCTTCAGCATAACTGCTTGTTGCTAGCATACTTTGTACGTATATGGTTCCCATTCGTTCCGCGGCTCGTGCCGTTGCTAATTCCCCCTTCGTATGAGCTACTTTTTGAAATGCTGTTGGACTGATTCCTATTGGAATTGAAACGGGTTTGCCAAGTACGGTGGTCCTGGTTGAAATTTGGGAAACATCTACTAGATATCTTGGAAGAATTTTCCAACTGTATACAAATTGTTTATCAAATTTTGAATTCCAAAATGCATTAAATCAATTTACTAACCGTTGAAAAGCAGAAGAATTTTCTTTAACAGTGACTTCGTCATCTGCTCCACCCTTATAGTATTCCCCAGTCGTAGATCCAAGTTGGGCCAATGCAGCTTTTTCAAAGTCTGCTACACAAACTAAGTTATCGAACTCTCCAATTATTTCTTCCCTCATTTCTTTAACTTCTTCTTCCAGAATTTTCATTTTGATTTGTAATGATTTAAGTTTTATTTGTGAACTAATTTATACAATTTTGAAGAATATTTATTCAGTGATTGAAAATACAAATAAAGATTGCGTCACTTAAAGTTAAGGATGATCTAATTAAGAAATACCTTATGACAGGTAACCTTTAGGATGCTGCCAAATGGTAAAAAGGAAGGAAATCTCTAAAGCACAGAATTTTAACGGAGCATCCAATCAGCCTCTTCAAATGATAATGGTTAAGAATGACATCATTAATACTCAACACTCCCACTTGAAGGTTGTCTGTCACATTTTTAATGGATGATTGAATTTTAGCAATGAAATTTTTTAGTCCAAATTTTTAACATTAGGACCTAGGGAAACGCTTTTTTTTAACTAAACATTGTAAATTCAATATATTATATTTAACTACAAAGTTAAAACAAAGCTGAATGACAAAAGGTTAAAAAACAAACAAAAGCCGAAAAGCACGCTTATGTCATTTAATCATTATTGTATAATTGAAGTGGATCTTTTGATCTTTGAACAATTTTTAAGTGGACAATCTTTGGACATTCAAATTCTAAACAAATGATCGTATTAAAATAGAATGACGCAAATTCAGGTTCCATGCTCTCGTATCTTAGAATATAATTTGTAATTTATTTTTGAAATTCTAATTTTATTTTAAGGTTTCCTAAGTTCGTTGATTTCCATCATAATACATTCCAGTACATCTTCTATTTTAGTTTTACTCTTTGTGTAAGTTCTACTTAAAGCCATTCCCATTTTCAGATTTTGTCCATACTTCATAAAGAAAATGTAAATTCCTAAAACGGATAATAAAATTTTGTAATTTTTACTCAACTGAAATTATATTCAGTAACTAACCTTGGTCCCCAGGCAATGGCCCACTAATGAATGAAATTTCGGTAACGTCAGTATTCTGTGTTTTGACTGGTTTGTCAATCGTAACACTTAGTGCCATTGCTGTTGACAAATCCACCTTGTATAGACGTTTGATTAAGTAAATCGGCATAGCCCCAAGGACAAGTGGGACAAGAGCTTCGTAAAGTTTAGGCAATCCTGCATCACGCTGTTTTCTTAAATCAGCTTCGATTAACTTTAATCGCTGAACCCCAGAAACACTTCGGAGTGGTGTATTTACAAACATAAAAGTTTGATGATTTGTTGTTGTTTTTGTATGTTTTGGACCTGATACTGGAAACATGACATGGATCCAATCTGGGAGTTTGAGTTGTTCCTGTTCGAAAACTTTTTCAACACAACGTGCAGTAATAGCACCCATCACAGAGCTGTAGGAGACATTGTAATGATCTTGTATTTCAAGAATATGTGCAAATGGTACAGTTTTTTCTGAATTGAAATACATAAAATCCCTTTCTCTACTCGGTGGTATTCTTTTAAATTGTTTCAATTCATTAAAATCTTTTAACTTGATTCCTTCCATTGCTAAAGTGTATATTGAATTTATAAAAGTATTGTCCATTTTCGCAAATGGGAGTTCAACAGTTATGTCATTATGTGGAAGACGTGGATTTGACTCACCAACAAGACTAAGAAGTATACATTGTGCACCGAATGCATCTGCAACTGAATGATTGATATTAAAAATCCATGCGGAGCTTTCGCTTTGACTTTCATCTTGTCGATACTTTTCAACAAAAATACCATTCCATTGACTCTGTTTGGGTAAAAATGGTGTCCGATTCAACGTATTTGCAAGGTGGTGTAGTTCAGTTTGACCATTGATTGTTGTTGTATTTGAATGTATTTTAAGGTGTGAATTTATATCAAATTCATCATCCCATTTCCAAAAAGGGTATCCTAACCAGAATTCGAAATGTTGTTGAAGCCTTGGATATTTCGTGAGAACATTTTTCTTAAAATCTTCAATTAGAATTTCGTGTGATATTTTCTTAGCAAAAACTATTATTACTGTAATTGTCATTTCTGGAGATTTCTCAAAGAGATCCCCAGTCCATAAAGAGCTTCGTGTTGAAACTAATTCAATAAAATCTTTACGAAATATACTTCCTAAATATCCAATGATTGCACGCAATGTATGAAAAGGTAACACAATACACATAAATATAATAAATCCAATTAACAATGTTAAAAGAAATATTAAAATTTGTTTTAGAATTGATCCAATCGATATTAAAATACTTTTAGGCTCCATATTGTTACAATATATTAAAATCTTGAACTGTAATTTCCTATGTTGCTTACAACAAGGAAAAATGATCTTTTATTTTACAATTTACACTAAATAATATTTGTTATTAAACATTTTTCCTTTATGGAAATCCAAGAGAGTTGCATTAAATTGTAAATTGCGTAAACATTTCACACTAAATGAACCCATTGCTATAAGATCCAGGAATTGTTTACAAAGAAACTGGTTTTATTCTTATAAAGTGGAAATTCCTTAAAAAACAATAGAGCAAGACTACATGCAAAAAATCTTGGCATTGTATATATTTATGTGTGAATATTGTCATGTATTCTTGTAAGATACACTAATGCTAAATTCTATTCTGAAAGTGTTATAGTAATCTTTAATTAACTTTACTTATAATGATGGCACACTTGCATAGATTGTGTGTTTATTTTAAATATTTATATTTTAATTAATATATTTTGCAATCATGACCCCGCTTTTTTCACATTTACTATCATTACCAGTATTACGGTTGAGGATATTGTCCCTGGAAATCGAGTCCGGAAATAAAAATACACCTGTAATTTAACAAGCTCGTTACATTGTCAATTTAACATGAAGGGTTTTAAATGCAGTTTTATTTTTTATTTATTTAACTTCAGAAACCATTTTATTTAAGCTTACATTCATCCAGATAGAGTTGAAGTGTTAAGTTTTAAAAAATAATAGTGCAGAAGACATTGACATAAAAATGGACGTGTCTTTATTTCTAATTTTAAGTTTTATATTAGCTTTATTCTTATCATATTTTAATAAATATTCGAGTAAAAACGGGAAAAAATTCTTACCAGGTAAAATAATGAATTAAGAAAATGAAAATTAATAATTTAGAAATATTATTAATTATGAATAGGTCCTCCATATATACCAATTATTGGATACTTTTTCCATGTAAAATATTTACAAAGAAAATATACAGTATTTCAACAGTTAACAAATTTATGTAAACAATATGGTCCCGTTAGTGCATTAAACATCGGAATGCAATATACTAGTATGGATAAAATATGTTTATACTTTACTATGAATTTTATTTAAAGTTTATACGAATTATTCTTTAGTTGCAGTTGAAGATTTTGAAACAGCAAAAAAAATATTAAGTTCCGATGATTGGCAAGCTCGTAATCCAAGTTACTCAGCCTGGAAACAAAATATGTACAATAAGGAAGTTGGAATTATGTTCGCTTACAGTGAATATTGGAAAGAAAATCGACGATTTAGTCTTCGAATTCTAAAAGAAGTTGGATTTGGTAAAAGAAATCAACAAGAAATGAATATTAACATGGAATTGGAGGATTTTAAAAAATATTTTGAAATGAAACGTATTGAAGGAAATGGTGTTGTTTCTATCCATCGAATTTTTAAGTTTGCTTCATTAAGTTTAGTTTGGAAAACTTTAACTGGTGTCAGAGCTTCAGAAGAGGATGATAAATTTATGACATGGTTGATTGGTCAGGTTGAACGAGTTGCACTATCGATTCAACCAGGTAGCCAATTGTATTATGCCTTCCCAATTATTGGACATCTATTCCCTAATTTTACAAGTTTGAAGGATACAATTGAGGGATTTGGTATATTGCAAAGTATTTTTAAAGAAATCGCTGAAAAAAAACGTAAAGAAGGACGTTATAAAATTGATCCTAATGATTTTATTGATTATTATTTGAAAAAAATTGATGAAATTAAAATTGGAAAAAACGATCATCCAGTATATAATGGTAGGATTTATTATTTTGCTCTTTTAAAAACTTTTATTGTTGTCACATAAAAATTACTCTTATTTCAGATGAACAAATGATTCAAGGGTGCTGCGAAATGTTCGTCGCATCAGCAGATACTACAGGGGATACACTTGAATTTGCAATTATGTTCATGATGAAAAATCCAAAAATACAAGCAAAAGTCCAAGCGGAATTGGATACTGTTTATCCAAACGGGGAAACACCACAATATTCAGATGTAGATAAGTCAGTCATTTTTAAAAAAATATTTAAATGTAAGTTTGTTTTAAGTTTAACCATTAAAAATTTCTTTACATAAGGCTTCCTTATACCCAAGCAGTGCTGTTTGAGTCAGCAAGGTTGAATCCAGTTACACCAACCATTCCAAGGACAAGCATTGCTGATACAACAATCAACGGCTGCCCCGTTCCGAAAGTAAGAAGTTCTTATGTGTAACAAAATATATAATACTGTCAATTTGAATTTTTTAGGATGCAGTTGCTCTTCTTAATTTTCAAGGAATAAATCGGAATCGGAAATATTTTGATGACCCTGACGAGTTCAAACCTGAAAGATTTTTGGATGAAAATGGATGTCTTTTAAAAAATGCTTCAAATATGTTTCTGCAGTTTGGAATGGGTATATTATGGTGTAGATTTATGAATTACTAAACAACATTGCATTTTGATACTGTTCAACTTTGTAATTTCAGGAAAGAGGTTCTGTGTAGGAATGCCATTGGCCAAGATGAGTGGTTTCTTATTTTTCACAACATTCTTCCAACAATATTTCATTGAAGAATCAAGTCTTGTTCCAGAAATTGATGTAAAGTCTATTAAATCAGGAATCGTAAATCAACCTGTTCCATTCAGCTGTGTCGTCAAACTCAGACAATCATTGATTCCACTTCCTTGATTGCAATTAAATGAAAATATTAAATCTATAATTTATTTATTAAAATGGTAGAAAACGATGAGCGCTAATCATGGTCATTATCCCAATGTCCTGCGTGGCACCTGTGGAATGTGGAAACAATTTTTAACATTTAACACAGTTTTTAAGTTTTTGTGATTGCAAAAATTACTAGATATTTAATGATTTTGATTGGTTAATTAAATTGTAAAAAAAAAGTTCAGTGTATTTATACGATTCTTAGTTTTTAAATTATGGGAGAACTCCATGTTTTATTATTAAAGTAATCATTGTTTAAACCTCTTTGCGTGTCTCTTTTCATCAATTCTGGAAATAAAATAAAAATTTTAATAAAGCATTTTGTTTTTATATTATAAATAAATGAAATTCCCAAATGAAGAAATTTATAAATTGATTAATAAATTTTTCTCATAATTTAAAAAGTTAGGACCATTTTAAACTTTTGGAAAATTCTTACAGTTTAGTTGCATTCATATATTTAGTAAAGGAAGGGCAAACAACACATATATCATCATCATTCCAAAAATAATGGACACCTCACTATTTTTAGGTTTAAGTTTTATTTTAACATTAATCATAACTTATTTAATAAAAACTTCAGGAAAAAAATCTTTACCTGGTAAGTTTAGTTAAAAATTTCAAAATAGTTTTTCAATTTTAAAGCAAATTAAAAAGTTAAAATTATAAAAATCCTTTATTTAAGGTCCCCCCAATATACCAATTATTGGATTTTTTATCATAAAATACCTTCATAGTAAATATACAGTATATGAAATGCTAGCAAATTTATATAAATATTATGGACCAGTTGCAGGTTTAACTATGGGAATGCAATATGCTGGTAAGTGATTAAAATTTAAATTATTATAATTACTACACACATTTAATATTCTAATTATTCTTATTGAAAATTAAAAGTTGCCGTTAATGATCTTGAGATAGCTAAAAAGATATTAAATTCTGAAGATTGGCAGGCTAAAATCCCAAGTTATTCACCTTGGAAATTAGCAACTTACAATAAAGATGTTGGAATTATGTTCGCTTATAGTGAACATTGGAAAGAAAATCGACAATTTTGTCTCCGTAGTTTAAAAGAAGTTGGATTTGGTAAAAGAAATCAACAAGAAATTGATATTAATGAAGAATTTGAACATTTTAAAGAATATTTTGAAAAGAAACGAATTGATGGAAATGGAATTGTTTTTATGAATAGAATATTTAAACTATCATCATTAAATTTAGTTTGGAAAGTATTAACTGGTAAAAGAGTATCAGGAGAAGAAAAAGAACTTATGGATATTTTAATTGATTTTCTTGACAAATCGAATACATTTGAAGTAGGAAGTCCAGAATTATTTTTTGCTTATCCAACTTTAGGATATCTTTTACCTAATCTAACAGGTTTAAAACCAGTACTAGAAGTTGGTGATACTTTGCATGGACTCTTTAAAGTTAGTGGATTGTATACAATTATAATTAATATTAATATTTTATAAATTTAATATTATAATTTTAATGAATAAGGAAATCTCTGAGAAGAAACGTAAAAAAGGAACTTATAAGAATGATCCAGAGGATTTTATTGATTATTATTTGAAGAAAATTGATGAATGTAAAATTGGAGAAAATGATCATCCAATTTATAATGGTAAGATTATTAGAATTTAATTTTATTAACATATAAAACCTTAATATATTTGATGTAGATGAGCAAATGATTCAAAGTTGTACAGGTAATCTTTTAGTTGTTTTTTACAGGAGTTTATGAATATTTATGTAATACACATTAATTATTATTAATTTAATTAATTAATTGATTTAGATATGTTTCTAGCTGCATCGGATACAACCGGACGTAATAATGAATTTCAAAATAATTGAGAAAGGATTATATTTTAATGAATTGTGTAACTTTGTAGTTACTTTAGAAATTGCAATTATGTTAATGCTCAAACATCCAAAGGTACAATCAAAAGTCCAAGCAGAATTAGATGCTGTTTATCCAAATGGGGAAATGCCACAATACGATGATGTAGATAAGTAAATACGAAAAATCAAAATATATGTTACAGTCAAGTCACTACCCGCGTTATGACCTAACAGATAATCATGTGCTCACATTACGTTGTGACCACATTATATTTGTTAGGTCAAAATGATTTTTATGTAATTTATGTATTGACTATACTCATTAAAATAAAATGATTGCAGGCTTCCTTACACTCAAGCTGCGCTATATGAAATAGTAAGATATTATGCAGTGGTCCCAACGGTTCCCAGAACATGCATTACTGATACGAAAATCAACGGCTGCCATGTTCCTAAAGTAATTTTCTTTTATTTTTAATACGTTTTAAAAATATTTTGTTATTATATTTTAGGACACAGTCGCTCTCCTTAATTTTCAAGGAATAAATCGGAATCCAAAATATTATGATAATCCTGATGAATTTAAACCTGAAAGATTTTTGGATAAAAATGGATGTCTGTTGAAGGATACTTCGAATATGGTTCTACAATTTGGAATGGGTATATTCACTTAACTTTATTTTTAATTATAGTTTTTTCATCAATTGATTTTGTAATTAGGAAAAAGAATCTGTGTAGGAATGCCATTAGCCAAAATGAGCAGTTTTGGTTTCTTTGCAAGTTTTTTCCAAAAATATTCAATCGAAGAATCAGATTTATTTCCTGAAATAGATATAAAATCATTTGAAATAGGAATCACAGCTAAAATTGTGCCATTTAGCTGTCTTGTGAAAGCCAGACGTCATAATTAATTAATTATTTTTAAAATAATTAATCCATCAAAGCGTCAGTTACAACATTAACATTAATATAAGATTTAATGATTTCTTAATAAAATTTGATGCTTGTTTAAAATTAAAACGATTGGTAAATTAAGAATGGGTTATATTTGAATTGTCGATGTTTGAATGGAAGACTGCTGCTCGAAGTGAAGAGTATGTTTGTTAGGATTACCCAACTTCCTTCGAGAGAAACTCTCTCATACAGTTGGGTATCTTTCACTCACTTTTCCATGCCAAAAAATTTTTTACATGTAAAGAGATAGGCACTCTTCATCAGATGAAGAGTGAGAACAGCGCCCTCTCAAACATTCTATAACTAATTCCAAGCAAACTAACTTTTTTTTCCGCGCGATGGTTGTTTACGGTGTATCTCTTTACATGCAGAATTTTTTAACCCATAATCAAAGGGAAAGATACCCAACTGTATGAGAGAGTTTCTCTCGAAGGAAGTTGGGTAATCCTAACAACCAAATTTTCATGAATTCTGGGTCAGGACAAAGAGAAAAATCAGCATTGTCAACTCCTAGAATAAAATCAGTAAGTGCCATAAATAAAATTGATTATAACTTTATAAACTTACCTGCAAATTCATTAAAATGATTAGCAACGTCAAAAGCTGTTCCATTTAAGTTGTGTTGTCAAACTCAGACAATCCACAATCATTGATTCCACTCGAATTTGAATTTCTATTCAGAACAGACACCCCATATATTGGGCTGTCCACTTCCTTAAAATTAAAACATTCGATTGATCGTTTATTTATCAAAATAAACCGTACAAGTGTATTATGCAAACCGACGAAGTGGATATCTCGTGATTAATGCTTAATCTACTACTTTCACTTAGTAAAAATTAGTCTCTATCACTTTCACTAGTGAAAGCAGTAGTAAAAACCTTATTGTACAACCCCATAGCCCGACTTCGGGCTTAATGAATATATTGGAAAATTTGAAAGATTTTTGCACGGAGTACTGGAAATATTTGGTTTAGACATTTTTATTTAACCAACTTTTTAACTTTTATCCGGCTTGCTAGTGGGAGGTGGGGAGGCGGGGTTTTCTGAAATTTTTTTTTCTGAGTTGACAATATTTTTAAAC
>JAQGCN010000032.1:0-65486 GCA_034699725.1 Friesea truncata | reverse complement strand
GCACTTATTTTTATCGCACTTTGTTTTATCGGACTTTGCATTATCGCACTTTGTATTATCGCACTTCACCTGCTACCTTTACAAATACATCAACAATTCAAAATTTTAAGAAAAATGAAAACTAACCCAAAACTTCAAATTCCTATCGATCCCTCTTTATCGTTTAAACTTTTCACTCAAACTTTATATAAAAAATCATCCCCTTCTTTCTTTTAAACTATAAACAAAACTTTCCCTAAGATGAAAAAGAAAAGAGCTTCTCTGAGGATGAGGAAAAAGGGAAGAATAAGAATGTATAATAAATGATGAATCTAAATCTCTAATCCTAAAATAAAGCTTTAAAAAGGGACCTCACTTTCTCACTTTTCTCTTCCAAAAATCTTTCATTCATTTTTCTTTTTCTTTATTTGGATGGATTTACTTCTTAAAAACTAATAAAAACTTACAACAACTGAAAATTTATGAATAACTTTTCAGAAAATTTTCTATTTATTAAAATGGACGCAAAATTGAACGGATGATGAGCGGAAGAATATGAGTCTACGTTGTTAGACGAAGGTGTATAGTTATATTTTTTTAAGGCAAGATGAAAAAAACCCGAAAATCCTGGTTTCACCTCATCCTCATATTACCTTTTTTACCTCTCGGATTTCAGTATTATTATTATTTTCTCCCCCTTTTTTTTGATAAAGTAAGTATTAGTAGTGTAGTAGTATAAGTTTGAGTGTTTGTGAGAAACAATGAAACAAACGAGCAGTAGTGTAGTATCGAGTATTGAGCTGATAAGGAAGGAAGCAGAAGGGAAGAAAGAAAGGGAAAAGGTATTGGAGTTAAGTACCCTGGGAATTACATTTTAAAAATAGAGACCTTTGTCAAATATATAAATCAAAATTACTACATTTTGATTATAACTATTTTCAAAATAAAAAATAAAAGTATCTCTTAGAAGAATTTCATCCTACGAATTCTTAAGTACTTGTTATGAATTACATCCAAAGGAATGAAGGAGGAGAAATGACATTCAAGATCATTACTGCTCTCTTGTAGTAAAACCTGTTTTAAAGATTTATAAAGATCAAAAACACTGTGTTTAACTACATAGAAAATCTGTTTCGAATACGAGATAGATACAAGAATCAAAATAATCTAAATGCAATTTTAAAAGTAGTGGGATTAGAATTATTTCCTAATAAACAGTCAAATAAACAAATTAAGCTGCAACTGATGTAACAATATCAATTAAGCATTTTTACCAAAATTAATAAATGATATCAAAATTAAGCAAAAAGACTCCTAAGTTTAAGTTTAAGTATGTAAATTATAAAAAAAATGCTAATAAAATTAGAATGAGATTTTTATTCATTGAGAGAATGAGGGGGAATTTATTTATAAAGAGACAATTTGAGGGACCCACGTCGTTCTTAAAGAGAGCCCTTAATATGTTATACTCTGGTGTAACGGACCCTTGACAAAGGAAAGGGGATTCATTTTTCCCTTTCTAAAGAACATGTTCACTCTTTTTCCCTTTCAATTAATGATAGACAGAATACACCTTAAAAACCCCCCTTTTTTCAAACTAAGGAACCCTTCTAAATTGAAGTCAGAATAAAAAATAAAAGTCCACACCCGATCCCTTTGTCTTCCTTTTTTGGTGGTAATCATCAAACATTTCTCTACGGTCTTCTTCTTCCCTTCGGAAGATGCGTGGGAAGATGTCATCAAAATAATAATGCAAAAAAAAATCAACATTATCAAAACTCTTCAAATTTTGTAATTTTTTTTAAATTTAACGTTATGTGTAGTTATTAGATACCAAAACTCCAAAAGATGATAAACTTCGATTTCGTGTAGCATTTAGATTCGAAATTTTTAATTTACTGCAACGGTTTTAAAGTAAGAGAAAATTATTTGGATAAATGTGATGATATGTGAGTTCTTTTGAAAAATTTCCATCTAAATGAAAATTTAGGGAAACTGCAGTATGTAAGTATGGGGAGGTTGATTTTTATTTCGCACCATCTGAGCACGACAGGTTTCATGACTTTGGGGTTTTAATAGAAAATTTGATTTTTTCGGAGAGTAGTATTTCGTTTCTCGGTTGAAAAAGAAAAGGCAGGGAGATGAAGTGAATGAATTTATCGACCGAAGCCCCTTCTGCTGTGCTCCGAAAAGAAGAAAAAGAAGCGGAAACGGAGTTAGTAGAAGAAAAAGATAGGAGATATTCCATATGGTTGAAAAAACGGAAGAAGAAGAAAAAGAACGGCCATGACCAGGAGCCAAAGTCAAGTCATCAACAGCCTCATCATTATACACGAACCAAATAACATTTTATGATACCAACCAACCATAAGAAAGAAACAAAATATAACATACTCATCTACTAAACTTAAAAACAGAAGAAAAGATAAATATTCCAAGAATTTCAATAAAATTTTATGAGGATAAAATTTAATGCCTTTTTTCTTACGTATTTCACATATAGCCGAAACATCATTGGTTAAAAAACTTATTAACCATAAAACAAATTAACTTAATTTAAATTCATAAAATTTCTAATTGACATCTCCTTATTACATTAAACAAAATCAACAAGAAAATGTTATAAGGTGTATGAAATTAAAATTGAATTGTGGTAATGTATTGAAATGGAAAATGGAAAAAAAATTAATTAGAAAATGAAGTAATAATGATCGTGTGATTTTTAATGTTTTTGTTTGTAATTTAAATAATTTTGGTTGAAATGAATAAGAATAGGATTGAGTAAAACCATCCAGGCGAGCGAGGAAGGATGAAGAAGACGAAGATGGGTTTTTGGAATCTATTCAATTTTTCACCTTTTGACAGCTTAAAAGGGATTCTTCTTATGCCGACCTTCTTCTTCTCCATTTTGAAGAAAAACTTCACAAATAAATTTCCTTAAGTCGCACGAGTCTACGGGTGGGACAACATCGTCTTATGAAACTTGAAAAACGACCCTAAAATTTCTTCTATTATTCCAAAAAAAAATCCTAATAGAAGTAAAAAGGTCAACTTGTTTTTTCAAAACTTGTTAAAACTTTTCTTGAAAAAGGAAAGATAAGGATAGGATGTGAAAGAAGAAAGAATGATGATTTGGTAATGGATTTCAAATTTGAAATTTTTTTTTGAAAAATAGAATAAAAAATTAACGCCGTCTTATAATAAAAAACTTATTTGTAAAAACTTACAACAACTAAAGCAGTTTACGCTTCCATGTTGACTGTTCGCTGTAGTGCCTCTTTTATCAAAAATACTGATTAAATTTTTAAAATTTTGTAATTAATCATTACGATTTTAGTTTTTCAAATTAATGTGTACAATTTTTATTACTTTTCATTATGAGTTTCTAAAATTATAAGATTAATTTATAAAAAGTGAGAAGGATCCTAATTTTTGGTATAAAAAAGAAAAGAAAGCTGATTAAGATTAAGTTAGTGATGATGAGGATGAGGATGACGAATATAAACAAAAAGAAATATAATAAGTTTAATCAAGAACAAAAAGTCAAGTCCCAAATCCCAATTGCAAACAGAAGGGGATTTTTAGAAGGAAAAAATAGCACATGACTACTTATATTCCAACATGACTCATTTCTTAACTAAAAAATAGGATTTTTTTGCATCTGCAAAATAAACCATTGTTATTCGTCTATTGTTCATTTTCACTAAAAATTTAGCTAATTCATAATATCTAGAATTCATTCCGTTCATTAACCTAAAAGTAAAAGTTGAGGATCCAACATGGCGGATTTGAATCCCTTTGCCAAAAAATTACGTGAAAAAATACCGAAAAATTTCACTTATGTCATTCCGTGAAAGATAATTCACATTTTTGGAATAGATATTGTTGATTAAGAATAACCGAAAAAGAGTAAACGAAGAAGTAAGTAGGAATGAGCCAAGAAAATTCAAGTCTCGTCTCGAGTATAAAAAGGGAAAATGGTACAAACATGGCTGCCAAAAACTCAAATTACGAGAAGGGTATCACTCTTAAAATTTTGAAAAGTAGAAATTCTTATAAAAAATCGGACGTAGAATCCAACCGTATTTTTAGAAATACCGTAGGACTAACCGTTTTTGAGATATTAACGATGAAAGTTAGCTAAATTTTAAGTTGAGAGAGAGAGTGAAACCCATGGATTGGTGAGGACGACGCCATTTTTCACTCTCACTCTTATACTCCAAAATCTCAAGAAAAACATTAAAATTTTATATTAATTTTACAAAATTTGAAAATGAAATTAACATTTTTCAAAACAGAATCGTACATACTTTTTAATAGTGTAAAATAAATGTATATACTTGTAACTGATTTCAAGATATTTAGAGTTAAAGATTGATGTAATAAAGTCTCACAATACCCCAAGAATATAACTCCGTTTTTTAGAAAAAGCTTTCAATTTTTTAAAATAAAATTATGAAAATCATATACTAAATCGCTTAGATTTTTATATAAAATTAAAAATTTGATTCTAAATTTAATCAAAATGGAAATAAAAGCAAAAGATATATACCCCCAAACACTTATCTGTAATGATAAAATATTTAACTTTTAAAAGTAAAATGTTGAAAATTTAAGTGGCGTTTTTTTATGTTTTTGTAAAGTTTAATTAACATTTTGTTGGTGGTAGAATGAAATGAAGGGAAGGGTTTTTAGTTTTTGAGCCTGGTGTTCTTTCAATTTTTCATTCAGCAGCTGCTGCTGTTACTCAATTCAAACTTTCAAGACAAAGAAAATATTTCAAGTTTCTACGTTACTTACGTACTACACATATGGAATTTTTATTAGGTTTAATTTTATAATTCACAAATTTAAACTATACAGTATACAAAAAATCAAAAACAAAAAACATCATCCACATGAGTTCAATATGGAAGACGATGGCAGAATGCCTTGAAAAAACTTCAAAATTTCGAAAATTATTCAACGTATACTTTCAAAATTATATTCAATTTATTCAGCATCGCATGCTGAATTCAAAAATGTAATTGCCAAAATTCTAATTCTTACAGTTTAGAAAACTCGGCCTAAAATCTAAAAACCACACTTCCCATTTTCTTTCTTTCGTGCTCATCACTTTGGAAAACTTCAAAATTTTCAATAAAACTTACAATTTCTAAGCATGAAACTTATAAAAACCTGTTCTAAAATGACTGATGTTTCATAATAAAATTTTAAAATTCTTGAAAATAAATGCATGTATTGATACGAGCTTAAAATTCGAAGTAAAGACAAGAATCAAAGAAATAAAAATATTGCTGTAAAAATCTGAAATATTACATTAACGAAACAGAGTTTCAACTCTATTTTTTCAGAATTCATCATAAAAAATATAAAGCTTTCGAACAGTATTAAAATTTTGATGAAATTTCAAATTAAATATTACTGTCTATTGTATTAACAATCTATTTCTTATCCTTATGGTGTTAATAATGTATAAAATATGAAGTCTTTCAACTTCGTTAAAAGCAGATCGATATAATTCAGACTTAATGCAAAGATATAAAATTGTATGGAAAAAGTGTTTAGAGAAGAATCAGATTAAATCTACTTACCTGACTGTAATTGCGTGGTAAAGTGGCCGGGTGTGTCCTTGTTTTGACAATAGAAGTGGATAAAATAATGGTAAGACGAGATGTAGAGTTCTTTCTCGTTCAAAACTCAAATTTGGACTGAGGCATAAAAGATCCTTTTCCTTTTGGGCAGGAGGAAAAAAAGGGGAGACTACTTTCCCCAACAACACACGCAAAGAGGCTCTTGGTTTCATTTTCATTATAAACAGTCAAATCTTTAAATAAAATACGTACTTTATAAATTAAGTAAAATTATATAGAGCATAATTTCATAATTATGAGCATAATAAAAGCGAACGGATCGAATCATAATTTTAGAATTAATTAATTTAGAAAATTCAAAATTACTTCATAACTGTAAATAAATACTCACCACACATTGTATATTCACCAAACCTATTAAAAATTAAAGACTGAAATTTTGACCATCGAAATAATTTAAATTATGTCTGAACTTAAACTTATACAAATCTTAGAAGAAATTCTTTCAAGAACGAATTCATTTATACAACTTTTTTTTCAGCTTTTGTAATTTTTTAAATATTTTATCCCTAGTACACATTACAAAGTTGACATTTAAAATCTAACATAATTTTTTTAAATCGTACTACATTTTTTAAATAAATTAAGCAGTATTGTATGATAATAAATTTGTATAATTAACAAAATTTAAAGTTTAAAATTCATCCGAAAGAAATAAATTCTTTAAAAGGATTCATTATAATCAACATCATTCATTATAAAAAATTAATAAAGTTGATACATTTAAAAAAACTATTCGCAAATGTAATAGTTACAAGACGTCTGAGGAAAATCTCAAAATCTTTCTTTGTTAAATTGGTTTTGAAGTTAAAGATGAAGATTATGAAGAATTTTATTAACATAAGGTTTGACTGTATTTTAGTGTTAGGATAGAGTGTTCAGTGTTCCTTCCTTCTATTCTGTTCTTATGGATGTTGCGCAAAATTATTGGATCCCACGTGTGGGGATCCAAACCACTTAGGAAACGACGTATAAGAATATTACAATATAAAACTAAACTCAACTCACTACTCTCCCAACCTCTCATTAATTCAGCTAATCAAAAAACAAAAGAAAATCATAAAAAATTTAAAGTTGATAACATACAGGCAATGGATATATCATGCTAAAAATATTAAAAATAATAATCAAAATCTACGAAACAAACAAACAGGAACAATGAACCTTAATTGGGGAAACTTATTTTAATATTTTTAGATTTTTATTACAACGATTTTACCTTTATTGGAAAATGATAATTTATAATTTAAAACCATAAGAATGTTAAATCGAATGTTTTTCTCGTTAAAGAAACAGCATTAGAAGATCTATTTCAAGATCCTTTCTTCTTCTTAAATTGCTCTTAAATCAATCAACACCTACACAAACTTATCCAAATATATTATCATTTTCATTTCATTTGAAATTGAAAAGGACACGTCCTTAGCTCAATGTTTTTAATAATGTAAATATTTAAAATTTATTCCAGGATGTAAGATTATAGACGATGAATTTTTCAAATAATATGATGATAATAATAGTGAAATAAACTCACGAGAAGCGACTTTTATATAACATTTACGTCATAAAAATCATACATAATCCATACAAGTGTATACAGAAACAGATACACTTGTAAAATGAAATGAATAAACTTCAATATTTCACTTTTTATACAAGTGATGATGATAAATTAACTTCATTTACACAGTAGAAATATTACGTATAAATTCTTATATCCTGACCTGATTTATCAAAAAATCACCACAAACAACTTATTTAAAGTTTCTGTGTTTTGTTGTTTAATTAAATCATACTGACTAATTATAACAGAAATTGACTTTACTCAAAACATAAATTCATTTTGAATGTTAGTAAATTGAGATTGAAATTTGATGAAAAAAAATACTTTACAAAATTTTACTTTTTGTATTGTTGTAATGACGTTCAACAATTTAAAATTAATGGAAATGTAATTGAAGTGAAAAACTAAAGTTACAACATCTCAGGAATAAGTGTTTTTGTGAATAAAATAAAAAACTAATGAAAGAAAAATGTTATTCAGAGTTAGTAATAGTAAACAGAAAACCATCATCCAATTATTTCTAAAGTTGAAGCATGATGCATGAGAACTAAAAGTGAAAGCAGTGAAAGTTGAATTGTGGAATGACATGAGAAACTTATTAATGTTGAGGAGAAAGAAAACCGAGAAAACGAATCAATCCCCCGATCCCCGAACTTCGTTTTTTAGATGAATCTGACTCAATGTGGCTCTCCCGTGGTGCCAGCACTGCCTGAGTTGAGCTAAGTTTCTTTCTAAAGGGATTTTCATGATGAAGGATCCGGATATACAATCTGCCCCCCCCCTTTCCCCTTGACTAACCTTAACAACATAAGAACATAGCATTAAAAAAATCCCCCCTCACTATTTCTCCCTATCTCCTCATCTTTATCTTCCTTTTTTGTCCCTCTACTCTCAATTTTCATTTCCTGAAATCTCCCCTCCTTTCATTTTCAGAATAATGCTTTTCCTTTTCTAAAAACCAGGGAAGGCTTCTAGGGCTTTTCTCATTTCTCACAGAATAAATTTGTAATGAGGAACTCAAACTCAACTAAAATACTTTCAATAATACCCTTACAATCATTGTAGGAGAACCCTTCATATCCAAATGGCTTCAAAATCAAAAACTACATAAAATTTATATAATTTTTAACAAAAATTTTAAAATTTTACAAACATGTTTAAAATACTGCATTTAAAAACAATATTGAAGATTTAATTTATACTTTTATAATTTATAAATTACGCAAAATTTTCAATTACAGTATAATAAATTATGATTTTTTAATTCAGATTTCACAGGCTGTGAGGGATAAACTATTGGCAGTGTAAATTATGATATTTTAAAGAAAAAAAAAGTTGTGAATGGCATATATTTTTTACACCATTTCTTTTTTAACTTTAAAAAAACGTATTGGAATTCTAAGAGGCGTTTTAGGGTATTTTTATGTCCATACCGTTAAAATTCTGTATACGAGGGGAATGGATCTGTTTTAGGGTTGAGTGCTTCAGGCACTTTTTTCCTAACTCAAAATCCAAAAGCTGACTCTGTCTTTTTAGAATATATGTAGTAATAATTCCCTTTTTGAAAATTGAGTTTCATTTTTGGATGTGCGTAACAGCTGCTCTCATTTCTTTTGCGTGTGAGTGGTTAAAAGGGCCCTGTGAAAAAAAGGGGCTAGTGTACTTACTGTATACCACCCTCAGTCACTCACACTCTATGAATCATGGAACTAAATGAAAATGAAACCCAAAAAGAATCTCTTTTTCAAAACATGGACACATGCAATTCACTCATTTCCTTTTTCACTTTCTTCATACTTTAATTAGAATTTTTACTTTGATAATAATGAATTATTAGATTTTAATGAATGAAAAAGTGAATTGTCATCACTGAGGGGTGGAAGGTATGACATTTTGCTAGACGTCTCGTAAAATGAACTCTTCCGTCGCGCGTAATGTTTAAGTGCAGTTGCACTTAACTTTTACAACTCATAGTAAAAAATTCCAATCCTGTGTAAAAAATTCCAATCGTGTGTAAAATTATTCCATTCATAAGAAAAAGGCGCGAATTTTTTATTTCATTCATAAAAAAAGTCATGAATGAGTTTAAGATTCTCAACTTAGAAAATGTTTCAAACGGAATTGAAGTAAATCAAAATTAGAATTTTAAAAATGCATTATTTAAACTCATTAAAATTCTTTAAGATCCTTTAAATATTTCAAATGATGATGAATGGATATTAAAATTGAAGTGAAGATCATATCAAAGATTATAAGACGTTAAGAAGTTAAGAAGAAATGAAAAATCAAATTAGTGCTTATAGGAATAAAAGGCGTGGTTAGAAGGAAAAATTTCCTTTGAAATCATTTTCTTTAAGGTTGAAAAATACAGTGTTTAAAAGTAGTGATAAGATTTTGAAGTCCTTAAGAAGGAGACCCCTTAAGAAGACCCATGGAGCCTATTATATTTTCTGTGGTTTTCTTTCTCATCATAATCATCATCATCTTCTTAACCATGAAGAAGGAAGAACTACTCAAAATTTCAGTTTTCCTTTTCAGAAGAAGTCGATGATGAAGATGAAGCATAAGAAGGGAAGGAAAAGAAATAAGAAAAAAGGGTTGAAAAGAAAGACGCTTTGACTATCTTTCTTATCACGTTCAAGACAAACGTCAAGGTAAACTGGCCCTGCCTAGAAATAATCCATTGTTATGTAATAATAAGTATGCAAACCGAAACAATGTTGTAAAAGGGTTCCCTTCTTTTCTTTTCAAATTATTCTTTTCACGTGGGTGGGTAATGTCTTAAATGCAAAAACAGAGTCATAAAACTAAAAATAGGAAAATTGTGATTGTGATTGCAAAAATCTCAGAAGATTGCAGAAGATAATCGTTCATATTTCATATGGTAATGGTTTAATTAAGCAATTTATTGTATAACATCACAAGGATTACATCTTTAACCTTCGAATTGATTCTAAATACATATAAATCATAAATATAAAATTTGAATTTTTTCTTTAATTGGAATAAAACACTTCCACTTGAATGAATTCGTCTAAAAGAAATTGGTTGCTATGCTGGTGGCGGTGGTGGTGGTATGAATGGAGGGGGGTATATTCATTTTATTGTAGTCCCTATTCCTAACTCTAGGATGAATATTATACTTATACATGTACACTATTACTACAACACTACTGGAGGAAGGAAGCGAAGCGATGCGATGGGATTTTTATTCTCCCTAACCATAACATTCATAGTGAATTACATAGGAAAGTTATAAGTTTTCCCTAACATACTTCTTCCCTAAGCTTAAAAACCCGTCCTCAAATTCCTATCCCCAATCTTTATACATCACGAACTTAACTTATACAACTCAAAATATTCATACATATTCATTAATCAAAATCTGTATATAAAAAATTTATTCAAATATATCCCAAAATATAAAAGCTACCAACACACATTTCTAAAAAATTACACAATATCTGAAACTGAAACATTCTGTGTAATAGCAAAAGCAGAAGAGTGATTGATACAACAGGAGGATGTATTGATTCGAATCTGTTCGATATAATAAAAATCTTACACTTGAAATAGAAAATTTTCAACTGGCGTTTAGTTATTTAGTTTCAGCATTTGTAATTCCCTTTACTTTCACTTTACTTAATTTTTAAAGAAAGCAGGGAAAAGAAAGTAGCAATATTTATTATGAAAAATTTAAAATTTCAATAATTTTTTTTAGAAATTCAAAGAGATTAATTTTGAACAAAATTGTATTTAATAATACATTTTGTAATTTCAAAATTTCTTAAATTATTGCAAAAATTCTTCCAATCAGTAGAAGTTGAAGCGTGTGAGTTTAAAATGATTTATGAAATGATTTTTTTTATCCTTTTACTATAAATTATTATGATGATGAATTTAAAAACATAATGAGTCCAAATGTCAAATGTAAAAGAACCATGAGAAATATTATATTAGTGAGTTGAGTTTTAGAAATTGGATCCATGATCACATCGCAAAGAAGCCAAGGTTCTTTTGGATCGAAGTTTCTTTCTTTCTTTATTCTTTCCTGGCCTGTAGTTTTTCATCCAATGAAATAAATGATCCCCTCAAAAACCTTTTCGTGGATCCACCCGCCTCCTATCCCACTTTAACATTTTCAGCTACTGACATCTTACTTTATACAATTCATACAAAAATCCTTATTCAACATCACATCGCACAAAATAATCAAACTCATAGCAGGCCAAGCCAAGACCATCCATATAGCAGAAAAATAAATAAAAAATCCATCCCTTCCCTTCTTCTAAAACCACAAATCCAGGTCAGGCAATAAAAAAAGAGGACATAAGAGGAAAAAAATCCATTGTATTACATTATTCTAATGTTGAAAAACAGACACAAAACAGACAGGATACTCTAATTTCATTTAAATCAAATCAAAAAGGGTGAAATTAAACTATAAATACGTAACTAAGATTTAGAAATAATGAAAACTTAAAATTTTGCAAATGACAACAAACTGTAACATGAAAAATATTTTTAATAACTTTTAATTATAACTCAAAAATATTTAAATCAAATCCTATTTATTATAAGAAAATGACAAAAAATTAAACAATGACCAATCGTTCTTTCCCAGACTCCGAAGAAGCTCTAACTATCATTATTAGTCAATATACTTTAAATATTTCACAAATTTTTTTTTAAATGGAGTTAATATTAAGAAACTTTTAAAAAAGTTAAGTTTTCCTGTAAGCTTTTCTTTACAAAGGATAATTCAACATTACATCCTGTTTAGCCAATTCCAGCAACATGGGATCATCAAAGAATTTATTGATAGCAACATCTTCACTTAGGCCTTTACGGCGACGTGTTTTAACCATAAATTCACGAGCCAAATGTGTAGAAGGTTGAGGTTCCAACGGTTTAATTATTATACCTTTGTCCAATGGATCACCTGGCACAATCTAATAACAAAAATACAAAATCAATGTCAGGATAAACTAAACCGAGAAATTGAAGAAGGAGCTTTATCACCAATTCATTACAATTTACAAATCGTTTGATTAAAAATCAAACGACGTTAAAACAAGACAAAGAACATAAAGTTATTTTAATTTAGTAATGCCTACCTGCCAATGATGAAAAACAGAGAGACAAAATGCCTGTCCTTGAGTATGTGTCCTTAGATCAGTTTCAAATCCAAATGAATCAATAGCTGGTACAAATGCTTTTATAACATAAAGAGGTGAGCCAGGCACAGGTGAATCCTGTGTTACGTGACCTCTACGCCTTGCTAATACAGTATAAACTGCAGAAACACAATCAGCAGGAGCAACAACTTCAACAAATAGATAAGGTTCCATAAGTCTTGGAGTGGCCATTAGAAAAGCAGAGTATGCCACACGTCTTGCCGTTGGAATAATTTGACCTTAAATGTCAAAATCAAGAATTTATAAAATTTTTCATTTTCTCATACGACAGAAGAAGCCACAACAATGCAAAAAAGGACACACCATATATTAAATTCATGCTGTGAAAAATTTAACTCTGCCCAAAAAATTCAATTCGAAGGAGAAAAGCATCAACAGAATATTTGTAAAAACAGGACAGAGAGAATCTAAGCTGTGAAAAATTTAATTCGAAGGAAAAAAGCAAAACATTCGCCATTCATATTCATAAATAATACAAAGATTTTACTTACCTCCACCACGATGAATAGGTTCTTGCGAAATTGCAGCATCTAAAATTTTAAATTTGACATTTCTGATTGGTTCTTCACAAAGTGGTCCTTCACGAGAGCCCCATTGGAATCCCTAAAGTTGTAATGCAATAAAATTAAGTGAAAGTGATCTGACTTAAAACATGTTATTTTAACGAACTTGAACAATAGAATCTTTAACGGCGTTAAGAAGTGTCTTATCAACTTCAGATGGAAGTGTGTCATCGACTAAAATATTTGGACCATTTGATTCAGGACCAAAAGCCCAAATTGACCGAGCAGCCAGAAGATCCCAATCGTACTTTGTCTGAAAAAATTCTCCAAGTCGCTTTCTAAAATAAAGTTTTAAAGTAATAAAATTTTTTTTTTTAAATCCAATTAATACTTACTTATTCCAACCAATATTCACTACACCATTTTCAATATCTTCTGCAAGTCCTTTTTCTAACGGTTCTGAGATCATTGTCAATTTATTCTTCTTATTAGGTGTTTCAGCAAAACATTTGAGAGATGATGTCTCTACGACAGTTTCGCAGAAACTAACTACAGGATCCGCTACTTTGATATCTAAAAAAATTCAACTTTTAATTTCAAATTTCTTAAATGAAATTAGACCTTACCAATCTCTGAATACATTTTTCTCAAATCATGCATAACACAATCCAGATAAAGTTCACCAGTTCCCAGAATGACATGTTCTCCAGATTCTTCAACTTTTGTAGAAACAAGTGGATATGACTTGTTAACTTTACGAAGTCCATCGAGCATTTTAGGCAATTCTGATGGATTTACTGGTTCAACTGCAATTTTGATAATACTTTGAGTATTGAATTGCAAAGGGCGAAAAATGTACAAATCCTCTCTGGTTTTTGAGCTAACAATCGTTGAGGTTTTAACTACTGCTTGATCGATTCCTTCAATCAATACCCAATTTCCTGCAGGGACGCGACTTACTTCAATTTTGTACCTATAAAACATTACCAATCAGATTGAAAAATTATAATGTATTTTACTACTTACCTTGCTTCATAAATCCATAGTCGACCAACACTGAGTACACGAGAATCCTCTTCGTCACTTAACGAATAATTCTCACCTAAAACTCGAATCGTTTGGTTTGAATTCAGAGTACCTGAGAACATACGACCAAAAACATGGAAACAAACACAGTCTTCTGTTGGATACATTTTTGTTGTATGAAGTACAAGAGTACCCTAAACATTAAAATCTTATTAAACAACTATAGAAACAAAAAACTTGTTCCTTACCTCAGGGTCACACGCAAGCATATCTTCTCCAAGAACAGAATCCAAAGGACCAGTGTATGAATGTCCTAATTTTGTCTGAGCATTCGCTGATGGTGATGGAATATGATCAGCTACCATTTGAACAAATCCTGTAAAACTTCCTAAAAATCGCTGGAATATAAGACGAATCAAAGGTCGAATATTTAAACGAGACTCCTCCTTCGAGAGACGAATACCCAATTCGTCACATAGTCCGGGGAGACATGTATCAACATCACCAACGACCTGAGAAAATATTTTGTAAATCGGCTCCAGAATAAACTCAACAAAAGTTCGTTGCGTGGAAGCTGTTGGAGCTTTTTTCACGAATTTCCTCCTAAAAAAATATAATCTTTGATTTGCGACAATGAAACAATTAACTAAGCTTCACTTACGTTTTAGGATGAAGGTAAATATCGCCCCAAAGGCGCTCTGCAAAAGCTTTAACATTGATACCTCCATAAATATCGGCATACATTGAAGCAAATGATTTTAGAGTAAAACAGAAGGAAAATTGTGAACTGGAAAAACAAACATTTCCAAGTGCTGGAGACACATAAATATCCTCTCCTTTTTCATTGGAAAATACTGAGAGTAGAGCATTGACTTCTTCAATGATGTGCTTCAACTTATAATAAGCATCTGCTGGTGGAAGTTTAAGTTCAAGAATCAATCGATCGATTTTGTTGATGCAGAGCGTTATTGTCATTCGTTCCTTTTTGCAAAAAATGTCTTGTCATTAAAAATTCTTTTTGGTTTTAGTTAATACTTGTGTTATTCGGGTTAATAAATTACCTGCACTGCATGTTTAAGAATACGTTCCGTATTCAACATTACACCTTCGGCAGCATCAACGAAGAGAACAATTCCATCACAAAGTCTCATTGCTGCAGTGACTTCATCGGAGAAATTCACATGTCCAGGTGTGTCCATTACATTCAACAAGTAGGATCTGAATTTAGTCAAAATTAGTATCACACAATACAAAATAAGATGATAAACTTGACACTTACTTGCTCTTTACATCCTGCATTACAACTGTTACAGGCATGGATTTAGTAGTAACTCCACGATCTTGTTCCGTACAAAGTGTATCTGTATATCGGACGAGTGCCTTGTCAATACTTGGATTCAATTGTAAATCGGGATGAGTTTGTTCAATTAGACAATCAACAAAACTTGTCTTCCCATGGTGTAATTGACCAACAATTCCAACATTTCGGATCAGTGCAGAGTTGTCCATAAGATCAGCCAGAAATCTACATCAAGTAGAGATTTAGTATACCTTATACTAAATATTTAAGTGAAAAAGATAGTTTTTTTGTTTAACTTACTCCATGTCATAAGTAGTTCGTGGCAGATCTTTCTCAACATGTTCAAATTTAATTTTTCGAATTGGTTTGATAATCGGTTCAGAAAGTGGTTGTGCATCTTCCTCATGTACTATGGTCTCGACATCAGGTCCATATACTTCAAGAGCACTGGGGTAATACTTTTTATCCTCATGCAAAACCACACTTGTTGACATTGACGAAGTTTGAACTGCCTCTTGATGGTCGTCTCCTTCTTCCATGTCTTCATCCTGAAAGTAATCACATCAATTGCAAGTATTCGGTTGTTTACAAAGTGTGTTCTTTCTTACCTCTTCGGATTCATGTTCCTCTTCTTGACGTTCATCTTCATCTTCCTCTTCTTCAGAATCTAAATCTGGACCGATGTAATTGCCAAATTCGTCATAAAGATCACCGTCCATTCTTTAGAAGAATTAAGCACAAAAAAATCTTTAAGAAGACTTTTAACTTAACAAGTTGATAAATGCAACTCACTACAATACAATGAATGAATGAAGTAGGAGGGAAGTGGGACCTTACCTTATGCCTGGCTTGATGATAACACTGCAATGAAAACTAATCGAATTCTTGTTTTGTTTCTATCAATTGAATCACCACTCAAATTAATTCTGTTTAAAATTAAAATCAAAATCAAATCAATTTTTAATTTTTTAACAAAATCGAAAAGAAAGCCGCAACAACAGTTCGCATTCAATTTTCGCGGGTTAAGAACAATTCCATTGTAAACTGTGTGTCGAGTTAGCGACATGTCAACTTGACGAGTTAGTGAGTGACATGGCTCAAGTCAGTGACATGTCATGTCACCAACTTGTCACACTACACTACTACTTTTATAAAAATTATAATCGTTAATTTTAAAATTAGATTGATTTTTTATCCTTAATGGAGTGTTAATTGAAATTATGAATTTATTTAATTTATTAACTTAAATTAAATTATTAATTTTAAATCTATTTTTAAGAATAGATTTTTATAATATTTTTACGAATTCAATTAAAAAAAGTTGCCTATTTTGGTCGTATATGAATTGATTGAGATTGAGATTAGAAATATTCACATGGTTCAGTTCCAAAGAATCTATCCCCAAAATTTCCAATACCTGGTATAACGTGAAATTTTTCATTGATTTCTGGATCAACTGCAGTGGTAACTATTTTCACACGTGGAAAAGCATATGCAGTCGATTGGACTCCTGAAGACAGACATTGAGTTCTTTAAACTTATAATTTGATATTGACAAAGTAACTTACCACTTTCAGCCATAAGCAAAGACAGTAACATAATATTTTCTTCAGGAACATCATGGTCTAATAAAATACGAATAGCCATCATAGCCGCAGCCCCCGTTGATACCTAATAAAAGTACAAGTATTAAAGTTAACAAAAAGTTACTAGCAATTTGCTCGTTACTGTTGCATCCATGAGCATAATATGATAATCTTGAATATCCGAAGGTAGACGGAGATAATAAAGCTCAGCTTCTCCAGTTTGATCGTTCGTTTGAATTAAAATTTTTCCAATACGAATATCCTTGCATACTTCACTGAGAGCCTGTTCCATTGTTTCTCCAGCACGTAAAATTGACACACCACAGATTTTAGTAAGAGTTCGTTTACCCTTGTATGGGATTCCTTGATGCGTTTCAACAATTACATCCTACAAAATTTTCAAAGAAAAATTCATTAATTTCATACATATACATTCTTAATTTTGTTTTCTTACCCTGAATGGAAATAAACTAAGAGCATATTCAATAAGAAGTCGAATAAGACGTCGTGAATAGAAAATGAATTCATCTCTTGGTGTTTCAATGGAACGTATTATTGTATGCATTCCAGTAATTTGAGGTGTGACTGGCAGGATGAAAAGTGTATCCGGTGGTGGAATTTTTTCAGACGAACTACTACTACTGTAAGCTTCTGCTAATTTTTCACGAACTTTTAAGCCACGCTGAAATTATTTTTAAATCAAACCCATCATAAATCTTAATAGTTTGGAAAAGATATTGGTATTGGTGTAATGTATATTGGAAATTCTTACAGATTGAAGTTGTCCAATTGCATGCATGACGATAAGATTTATAGCTACTTCATTTTCAATACCTCGAGGGACTATAATATCCGCATGGACCATCTGTGAGAAAAATGCTTATTGTCAACTTTTAAATAAATTAATTTGAAATAGTTTACTTGTGGTAGGATATACTGCTCAAAGCATGGCTTTACGAATTCTTTGTATTGTTTAATGACCCCGGGGAGGTCACGACCGCGTTCTAAATTAAATTAAATGTTTTTTTTAAGAATTTGAAAAGCTAAATTAGAATATTGCTATACCTGAAATGTCACGACGGAGTCGACGAACGAGACGTGTATCAGCATCAGAATCAACGAAACAGCAAATATCAAGAAGCTAAAATTGCATCTTTATCACTGTATACTTTAATATAATTTTTTATAAATTTTTTACTTACAGAACGAACTTCTTGACTATAGAAAGCAAGTATCCCTTCAAAAATGATAACATTAGATCCATAAATTGTTTTCTAAAAAAATTTCCAATAAATTCAAAATATGAAAAGTTGGATTTCTTTATTTTTTCGTAGATTTCATTATTACCGATTTTGGATCTCTGCTATGAGTTACAAAATTGTAACAAGGAATTTCAACTCTACGACCTTCTCGTAATCTTTTCAAAGTTTCACATAACAGATCCATATCAAATGCTTCTGGATGATCGAAATTATATTCGTTCAAGGCTGCTTTTTCATGTTGTTCCTCATTCAATACCTAAAAATCAATAGAACAAATCAATGTAAGCATATTAATTACTAAAAATATTTGTCAATCATCATTTAAAAATTGATTTATGAATAGAAAGTAAATATAAAAGTGTATTAACTTTGATTATGAAAGTGTTAAGAATATTTCAACTTCGACCTCTTTTTTAAGTTTATCTAATCAAAATGAGATTTTTAGCACGTCGTTAAAATTATTTTTGCTTAGTTCTTCAGAATTGAAATAAGGAATAGTAAGGATGATGATGATGAATAAGGATTTACTTTATAAAAGCAGTCCATTGACAGTCTTGTCACCCATGGCACGTTTAATGACTCGATAATCTAGAAAAAGAGTTTAACACTTAAACTTAACGAAGTAATGATGATTAAAAATTATTCATTAAAACAGTACATTCAGTAGTTAACAAGTTTGTAAGTTCTGATTGAAGTTTATTGTGAATGTAGTCCAACGTTTCGATATAAAAATCTTTATAAAATATAAAAATTTTATTTGATTATAAAAATTAATTTTTAGATATTAATTTTCTAAAATTCAAAATATTCTGTCTCTGAAGAAGATTTTTATATCAAAACATTAGACTACATTCACAATAAATTCAATCGTCATAACTTAAAAATATGTTTTCCTACCTTTCCTGTTTTACTGAATTTACACACGTTATATTTCATCATAATGATTACCTTATTAGCCACAGTTGTTTTGCCACTCGCTGAGCCTCCACAGATCCCTGCATCAGATACAATACAATCTAATATTAGAATTATTATTCATTTATCAAGATAAAAAGAACAGACACCGCAGCAAAATCTCAATGGAACAAAGAGAAAATTTTGAAAGCATCAGCATTTGAAAGTTGTAATGTAATATTTGTGAATAACATAAATTTAAAAATGATTCACAATCACATCGTATCCCATCACCCTATTTTATAAATTATCTTACCAATGACACAAGGTTCGACATGCTGTCCCGCAGGATCATACCACGGTGGGCGTCCTGCTGTGTAAATTGTCCTTGTCTGAGTCCTTAGAATTCCAGGGTCATGATGGTCACGAATTTTGCTCGTAGAAGTAGAAACAGTCCTTTTTCGTCTACTTGTTGAAGAAGTTGTTGGAGATTTTGGCAAGTGATTTTCATTGTCATTCTCAGGGAATCCCATTTGATGGAGTAATTCGGGATCATAGCCACAATCACTAAAAATTGTTTAGAATTGCTATTTAAAATAAATTCAATGTTAAGCTTATTAAAACTCAAACCTTTCGGGATCACTAGCCGAGCTCGGTGGATCCTTGAGAATAATAGAATTGGAGGAGGAAGGTGATTGCAATGGCACTGGCACTGACACGTCGTTCGTAGTTGACATCTTCCGTATTCTGTCGATTGATGGAAACCTTAAAATTAGTTTAAGAAGATGTGTGGTGTCTAAAGAAGTAATTTTAGTCAGTCATATAAAAGTTAAGCCTCCTCGTGGCTTCTGTCCAGTAGTCTTGCGTCTTGAAATCAGTCTGTTTTTCTTATGTCTCGTCTCTTCGCACGCAATTTGTAAACTGTTGTGCTTAATTCAATGCCGATGAAATTTTCCTCTAAACTGGCGCCTGGGATTATTCGGAAGATCATATTCACCACACATCTGTTTTTGGTTTCCTTTTGTATAGAGTTGAGATTCTTAAACCCTTCTTCTGAGTTTGACTGAAGTTTTCTGACTCTGAGGATTAAAGCTTTGGAACTTCTTATAAGCTTCATTATTCATCTCTCCAAAGATTTCTATAAAAAAAATCAACAAAAGAAAAGAAAAACCGGTCAGTGACTTGTATTCTGATTTTTGCATGCAGAAATTAAGTATAAGTTTTTTAGTAATTTAAAATTATTGTCTAACCTAACTAAAGAAATGTATTTAACTTTACTAACGCTAATTGTGTTTGTGTTTAGCACAAGAATAATGGCGTCTTCATCTTCACAAGGACAAAGCCTTGACAAGGTGCTAATTTTCGGTGGCAACGGCTTCATCGGTGGAGAGTTTGTACATCGGCTAATCCAATCAAAACAGTATAATATCAGCATAGTGTCTCGCGGAAATTCCTACTTCGATTTTGAAACTAGAATTAAACCATTTGTAAATCATTTTGTGTGTGATCGTGAAAATTCCGACATGGAATATTGTACTGAACTTATGGAGCTCATCCAAAAGAATCTTTTCAAATTTGTAGTGGATTTTAGTGCGTACAAACCTGAAGTTTTAGAAGAAAGTTTAAAGATTTTGAATGATAAAACAGATTTGTATGTGTACATTAGTACTGATTCAGTATACGAAGTTTCTGAGAATAGAACAGCAGCAAATGGTGGACTGAGTCGAGAGATGGATGCAATACGACCAACTTCTGAAGAAGAAAAGGACAGACTCAACGATCTTGATGAATATGGACACGAAAAGTTACAAGGAGAAGAGGTATAATGAATCTGCAAAAGAAAATAACATTTTAGAATATTGACCATTTGTCATAGGTCCTTGTATCCAATCGCGCCGCAGGTGGATGTCCATACCTTATTGTTCGCTTTCCAGATGTTATCGGTCCTCGGGATAATACAGGGAGAATCTGGACATACATACTCTGGATGCAATTATTTAATTACATCAAAGTTCCCGTCTTTGTCCCTCGCCATGTTCAAGATCTCAAGACTTCATTCCTTTACGTGAATGATGCTGCTCGTGCAATCCTCCATCTTATAAATTCTGGCATTAAAGACGATATTTTCAATGTTGGATTCCAAGAAGTCTTTACACTCAAAGAATTTTTAGAATCTTTAGTACAAGAAATTGGACAAGAAATTCAGTTGGATTTTACTGCAAGCCAGAGCTACAATTTGTTTCCATCGGTGACAAAGGGTGGAATAGATGTATCCAAATTAGCTAAAACTGGATTTGTTCCAACAGATTTCAAGAATGCTATTCATGTAAATTAAAAGTTATTTACATTAACTGAATCGTTTTATCGAAGTTTTCATTCAATTACTTTTTACAGGAGAGCGTCAGTTTTTACAAGGAAGCATTTTATACCTTTGAATCCGAAAGGGACGACGTCGTACACGAATTAACCAAATATGTGATTGGAAGAGAACGGAAAGGTGAATTCTTGAATTATATTGAAAAACTTGCGGCTACTAAAACTAAAACAGGTATAAAAATTCTAACAAACAACTTACCAAAAATATCCGTTCAAAATATGGTTTTTGATGTAATTTCAGAGTCAGAAGAACCAAGACGGACTGAGCTATGACATGATGATGAATTGATGATGGGGGTACACATTTTCTTTAAATTTCATTCATTCCATAATTTTTACACAAATTCTTTTTTTATCACTCCAAAAAGTTATCCTACTCGTCAGTTTTTCTACTCGTCAGAAAAAGATTTGAATTATTTTTAGCTCAAAACCAAAACCTAACAACCTAACATAATAATAACATCATAATAATGAGTATTCCTTGGTTTAATTATCTAAATTTAGTTCAAGTTTTGGTTTTGCGCTTGAAATAATTCAAATCTTTTTCTGACGAGTAGAAAAACTGACGAGTAGGATAACTTTTTGGAGTGATAAAAAAAGAAGAGTAATTCTTTATTAAAATGTTTGTAAATAACTCAAATCAATCATATGACTTTTGTTTACAATCATTTGCATATTTCAAAAAAACAATTCGTATACGCTTGCGCATTAAATTTTTCATTCATTTTAGTCGTCTTTTTTAATCAGTTCAGTTCAGGACGTCGGGCGACTAGGTTGTGTGTTTATTAATTTTTAAGTTAACAAATTCGATTTTTGAAAATTGATGAGAGGATTCTCCGACGAACCAAAAGGTAAGCGTATACTTCCATTAGGATCAATCACTTCAATGACATGACTTCACAAATCTTGGTTTTTCAGAATAGTAAACTATCATAAAATGGCTGGACGTGGACGTGTTAGTAAACTGAATATTCTGAAAAATATCGAAGATATGGAAAATAATGGGCCCATCGCAAAAGCTCGTCAAAAAATATTGGATTCCATCTTTACAAGATTTGAGTTTGGACGGGGCTGCAATCGGAGTTTTCTGGAAGAAGAAAAGGAAACTGATGTGCCCGTCGTAACAACAACCCAAGCAGAAGTAACAAGCTGTCAAGAAGTATTGGATACTCCTATTATTACTAAAATTGTGCTTGGACGTGGAAGGGCAAGGGGAAGAGGACTTGGTCGCGGTCATGGATTTCTTACTAGCCTAACTGAAGATTTACCTGGACTTGAATTGAACAATTTGAATCAATCAAATGACGTAACAAATTACAATGTTACTAAGTTTATTTCTAATCAAATATTTGTAATAGGTCAACATTCCAGAACGAGAAGGGCAGTTCAACAATTGTGAACCTGAAGAAGGTAGAGGAAGAGGAGGTTGTGCTAAGCAAATTCCCACTCCTGCTCCCAGCCATAGCAGTCAAGGTCTAAATGAATGGGATATTGGTGATGAAGATGCCGAAGACAGTTTAAGGTAATTAATTTAATCTAAAATTTAATTTTGAAGGTAATTTAATGTAAATTTAAGGGAATTTCCTCCAATGTTTCCGGTGAAAGAAGGAGGTGACCCTGCAAGCGGAGCTAGAATGCGTCTTAGAGGAACTGGGGAGGCTAGGCAATTGGTTTGATATTGTCATTATTGTACACAAGTATAGTTTCTAAAGTGTAGTTTGTTTTTAGGCAATACTAAGGGACAATGAGGTAGTTACAGGTACAATTAAATTAAAGATTTTCAAAAAGTTGGCAAATAAATACCACTTTTGCAATTATAATTTTAGCTGTTCATGAAACGGGACCTCCAATCAAAACTGTTATGAAGAGTGATCTGAAGTTGTTACAGATTCAGGGTCTAAAAAAGAAAAATGAAGAAATCAAAACCGTTCCTACTTATTTCCCTAAACTACTTTGATATTTCAAAATATCATCAAAATCAGTAAGTCACTTGTCAATCCATCAACCCTACGCAAAAGGCATACGTATACAATACAAACGCACAGACAGAGTTAATTCTGTATAATCTTAATGAATTTATTACTAATTGGCCTAGGTTAAAATACGTAATTAAAAATTGAATTTATATGGGTTATCCTAAACAGTGTACTAGAGTAGTATCGTATTCAATTTTTACTTATCACTTTGTGCTATTAAGATTTTTGAGGTTACACTGCTAAACCTTATAAGATGTTGATGAAACATTTCCTCCATGACCTGTCCAGTTCGTATGGACGAAGACTCCCGGTGCACCCAGAAGATCGTACGTATGCGCTCCAAAGTAATCACGTTGTGCTTGAATTAGATTAGCAGGTAGTCGAGCTGACCTGTAACCATCGTAGAAGGCAAGGGCTGTACTGAATGCAGGAACTGGAATTCCTAATTCTGCAGCAGTAGACTATAAATTCATAAAGTTTTTTTTTACTTTTTTCAATTCAAACGTTAAACTTTTTTTTGACTTACCACAACTTTCCTCCAAGAATTTTGACAATCTGCCATTGCGGATTTGAAAAAATCATCCAAAAGTAAATTGGTCAATTTTGGATCTTTTTGAAATGCAGCTTTAATATTTCCCAAAAATGCACTTCGAATAATGCAACCACCACGCCACATTAGTGCAATTCCACCGTAATTTAAATTCCAATTGTACAAATTTCCAGCTTCACGTAGGAGCATAAATCCTTGAGCGTAGGATACAATTTTGGATGCATAGAGAGCCTGGACATTAAAATAAAAAAATGTCAATTAATTTTCTCATTTATTTATTTATTTATTTAATTTCGAGCCAGCACCCGGAATGTACTAATGTACCCGGTCGTTACGCTGCCCACCATCTTCGGACCATGTGTTGGCCTAAACGCCAACTCCCTGAAAATCCGAAGGCACACAAACTTAGCGAACGAATCGTAGAAAGTGTGACCTGATACCGTACAAACACCGAGCCGTACCAGGATTAGGAGTTATTGGGATTCGAACCACTGTCCACTTGGGATTAGATCCACTGTCCGCTCGCTCAACCACTGAGCTACACCTCACTCCTCATCTTTGCATTGAAAAACTTTGTTTTACCTTTTCAATATGTCCGATGAATTCTTTAATATTTCCATCGTATTTAAAATTCTTTGGACCTGGGAGTACTTTAGATGCTTCTTCACGCTCAGGAAGAAGAGCTGAAAGACATCTTGCAAATACGGATTCTCCAATCAGTGTAACTGGAACACCGTAATCCAAAGATGCAATCCCTGTCCATTTCCCTGTTCCTTTCTGACCAGCAGAATCGCGTATTTTCTCTACTAAGAATTTACCATCGGTATCCTTGAATTTAAGAATGTTTGCCGTGATTTCAATTAAAAATGAATCTAATACACCCTTGTTCCATTCGTTGAGAATCTGAAAAATAAATAAATAAATACTTGAATTCGTGAAGGGTAAAATTTTTCATTTTTACTAACATTGCTCATTTCTTCATTGCCTATGCCTAAAGCATCCTTCATGAGATGATACGCTTCACAAATCAGTTGCATATCACCATATTCGATTCCATTGTGAACCATTTTCACAAAATGACCAGATCCTGATTCTCCTACCCAATCACAGCACGGTTCACCATTCACCTTTGCTGAAATCGACTGAAACAAAATGACAGTTTATTATTATGCTTTCGATCTATTTTTAACTGTTCTTTTTTTTACCTGAAAAATATTTTTAATATGAGGCCAAGCGGCTGAATTTCCACCAGGCATGAGTGATGGACCATTTCTAGCACCTTCTTCACCACCAGAAACTCCAGAACCAACGAATAATATTTTCTTTTCACGAAGTTCCTTGTTACGTCTACGAGTGTCCTGGTACTCTGAATTGCCTCCATCGATAATAATATCACCAGGTTCGAGTAATGGGACGAGTTGACCGATGAAATCATCCACGGGTGCACCAGCTGCAAGACAAAAAATAAACCCGGACCTTAAAATATTTTTTATCTTATCATGAGTAGTGATCAGTGATCACTCTTGAATATATTTCAAGTCGGTGACTTTCACAACACGAGCCAGCATACCTTTTACTAGAAGCATGACACGGCGTGGCTTCTTTAGCAGGCTAACCATTTCTTTAAGGGAATGAGCTCCAATAACCTTAGTACCTTTGGCCTCATTAGCTAAGAAATGATCAACTTTTTCCGTTGTACGATTATATGCACAGACTGTGAATCCATGATCATCCATATTCAAAATTAAATTCTGACCCATTACTGCTAAACCAATCAATGCTATATCCGCTCTGCAAAGAAAAGAAAAAACATTAATTAGTATTATAGTCATTATTGCAATTTTTGTTCGTGAAGCATGAAGCAATCTTCTTCTCACTGATCCTCCTACTCATAAACAATTAATTGCATGATTATAAAATCTAGGTCAGTTTCGTGTTATTGGCATACACCAAAAGGGAATCATTCCTTTATCTCATGATTTCCTCGGAATTTTACTAAAAGGTTAGTTAAGTTCAGTTTCCGGCAGAAAAAGAGGAGACGTATTGCTGGTTCTTCCACTTTCACCTTCTTACATCAATCATTATCCACCTGTATCACGTAAACGGGATTTACATCGTAAACATAATTATTTACCTTTGGCATCCCAATCCCTTCTTCTGATTGGTTAAATTTTTATTACGACTAAAGTGGAACAACCGAACAACAGCAGTGTTGTAGTTAGAAGAAACAAGTACTAAGTTTTTGATTGGTGAATTAAATTTTTGATAAAGGTGGAGGTGGTTGTGGAAAATTTTGTGCAGGAATAATGTTGATGAAATTATTGGTCTGATGATGCTCATGATTTCTTGAGAATAGAAAACCCGTAAGTGGCGAATTAGATACACGTCACTTGCTCATCTTTTCCTTTTAAACTGACCATAGCTTATGCTAAAAAATCTCACTATAACATTCATTCACACGCAGAGCAATTCTGTAAGCGGATGCGGGCGGAGTAGCAATTGCTATGTACCGGACCGGTCTATTCTACTGATTGAAAGCAATGAATGAATTGTAACTTACTTTTCAGTCATGTTGAGATTGTTTTCCAATATTTGTGACACAGTAGATTCTTTGAGACCTTCACCTTCACCTTTTTCGTGTGAAAAATTATTCGGGAGAGTCCCGGTAGTAGAGCAAGTTGTCCCTATCTTGTTTCCACTTTAAAAATGAGCTATCTAAAAAATTAAATTCAATTAAAATTAATTATTCCTATCTTATCTTTTAAACATGCAGCCGCAGCCGGACCAAAACTTACATCAATCAACTAACAACTTCCGACTTTGCGTAAACTGAATCTGACTGAAAAATCAATAATTTGATTTAACGTAAAAAACATCACCAATTGTTATAAAATTATATTTCAAGCTTTCATTTATACCTTACCTGTTCACAAACTGAAGTTTTGTAATACGGATGAAGTGTTTTAAAATAATTGATGAAAGGAAAACTGATTTTGTTTTGTGACTGATGTTGTTACCGTGACCGTGATATGTTCACAGGCTCAAGTCCACATTGAAAGTGACGAGACGAGCGAGTGAAGAAGAGAAGAGACTGCTGTGCTGCTGGACTTTGCGATTCTTTTGACGTTTGCTTAGAATTCTCCTCAATCAATTCTGATTCCTGACCACAAAAAGTAGAAGTTAAAGAAATAATTTTTTTACACGGCGTCCAACCGAACAAAAATGCTTTTTCTATTGTATAAAAATTTTAATACAAAAACTTAATTTATGCTTCTTGTCTAATTTTTACAAGAAATTCTGTAAAAATCTTAAAGAAATCCGCATAAAATTAATCATATACAAAGCTTATCTGTGGTGACTTTGCAAATAATTTGATAAAAATGACAAGAGACAAGCAGCACAAGGTCGACCTTGGTAAAAAAAATCATTAAGGCGTGAACATGTAATTTGCAAAAGCCGATTTGGATGAAAATCACGGCCATGGCCATAGTTCATTTTTTAATAGATCATTGAGTTGAACGCTTATCTAAGATTTAATTACACGCTTCTGGACATGACATGAATGACATGATGAGTAGTTTAGCAAATTATTAAATTGCAACTCACGCACTTCAACCTTTGCAAAAGGAACTTCCCATCCCACCCAAGTTCTTATGTCATAATAAGGATGATGGTCCAAAAATCCAATTTTATTTAACAACAATAATTCCTTAAAACAGGATCTTAATTTTCATCATTACATTGCGTCATGGACAACAGATTTTACTTCCCAGTTCCCATTATTGACTATCATCATCGTCAATCACGAATTTCACTCAAAAGTTTTTCAGTAGAACAATTTAAGCTAATTTAGGAATTAAGGACAAGGTAAAAGTTAAACCAAGTGTAAAAAGGCTATAAAATTGTTGCAAAAATCCTTAAAACTGCACAAGTCATGCAAAGCAAACAACCTTCGCTTTGTAATTTTCCTTCCTATTCCTTATGTTCAGTGCAGTGTAACTAATCATCTTTGCATGAAATTTTTTTCATTTTTCCTATATTCAAAGGAACATCGATCGACTATGACAATGACATGGCAGTATGACATGGTCATAAAGGCATTCATAATGACCAGACACCAGAGACCAGACAACTGACAATAAAATCCCAAAATTCCTATTTGCAAAATTAGTCATTTTAGATAATCAATCATCAACCATTTTATTATTATACACTCAGTATTTTTAGAATCAATTCTAATTATTTTTTCTCACTTTGTCTCTAATTGATGATAAATTGACAAGAATCAATTAAATCTGAATTCACTTAAAAAATGAAGATTAAATGACTGTTTTTGAAGAGTTTGTCTTTGAATTGAAAATTAATTTAAATTATACTCAAAATAAAATTTGACTCCTTCCATATCTATTCACTAAGCTCTAAAATCTTTTCTAAAATGAAATTTTTTAATTAGTTTCTTTGGATTGACCGAGTAAAGGTACTAATAATAATACTAAACTTTATCTCGTTTTTAATTTTTTATTACTGATGATGTGAGATGATGATGGTGGTGTGATGTTAAGAATTAAAACATACATTTACTTCTTCCCAACCAATTTCATAAGTCCAGGTGTTGACATGGATTTAGGTCGTTCAATAGGTAGACCAAGTGCTCGATCCCAGATAAGAGAAGCCATAACACCTAATGCTCGAGATACTCCAAAAAGTACTGTGTAATAATTCATCTCTTTCATTCCATAGTACTGAAAAATCAAACAAAATCAATTATAATACATTTGTGTCAATTAGCTTAATAAATTACTTGTAGCAAAACTCCAGAATGAGCATCCACATTTGGCCATGGATTCTTAACTTTTCCAGTTTCAGTTAGAATTGGTGGAACTATTTTGTAAATCGTAGATACCAACTAAAGAAAAAAGACAATAATTTAATTTTGTTATTATCCCAAGTTTTTATAATGACTCACTTTAAACATGGGATCATTCGGAAGATGCTTAAGAGCAAATTCTCGTTGACAAGTGTATCTTGGATCTGTTTTCCTAAGAACTGCATGACCATAACCAGGTACAACTTGACCTGACTTGAGTTGTTTCCAAATAAATTCCTTAAGTTGATCTTCAGTGGCATTCAATCCAATTTCATTGGCTACTTTTGTCAAGAATAATAATACCTAAATCACAAAAAAAAAGTTTAAAAATGGTCAGCTAATACTACAATTTATTCCTACTTCTTGGTTAGCAAGGCCATGAAGCGGACCAGCGAGTCCGTTCATTCCAGCAGCAAAACTTAGATATGGATCCGAAAGAGCAGAGCCAACGAGATGAGTTGCATGAGCACTTACATTACCTCCTTCGTGGTCACTATTAACAAATACACCATGTTCATAAAATCAGTTATAAAATGACAAGAATTAGTTTGATACCTGTGAATAGTGAGATAAAGCCTCATCAACTCAAGGAATTGTGGTTCGTTATATCCTAACATCGAGCAGAAGTTTTCACTCCAATCCTTATCATTTTGAATAGCTCCGATAGAACTTCCGTCTCTATACAAATTCCTGTAGATTGTAGCAGCAACTGGTGGTAGTTTAGCAATCAGATCCATAGCATCCTCGTAAGTATCTTCCCAATACTTTGTTTTATGAACTCCAGCGGCATAGGCTTTAGCAAATTTACTTTCACTATTTAAAGCAGTTATTGCTGCACTGAACTGAGACATTGGATGAAGATTAGCTGGGAAATTGTTTAACATTGTTACGACATGAGCTGGAAGATCTGCTCGATTCGCCCATTCACGAGAAATAGCTTTAACCTGAAATTAAAAACAACATTATTAACAAATAACAACCCAAAAGTAGCACAACTTAGAGCTAAAAATTGTCATTTTTCTCCAAAATTCTAAACACAAACCTGAGCTTCAGTTGGAACATCTCCAGTCGCAAGCAACCAAAAAAGTCCTTCAGGTAGAGGTTCTTTACCACCTGGGGCTTTTGGTAAAAGATTTTGACATTCTGGAATTGTATACCCACGGAATCGGATCCCCTCGTCAGCATCCAGGACAGAAGTCTCGCAAACGAGGCCTTTGATACCACGCATACCTCCATAAGCCTTTTTTGAAAATTAAAATCATTAAGCCTGATTCTCTAACAAATACACACTCAATGTCAAATATCACTTACCATTTCTACCGTAACTTCCCCAATCTTTGTATTTCCATGCTCTTTACGGAAGTTCTTAACATTTTGTTGCTCAATTGGAATCTTTTGGGCCAAAACTTCTTTTAAATTCGTGCTTTCATTACGAACAAAGGCAGTCGTAAGTGGAATCAGCTTCTAAAAACACAGATCAAATCACATGTTCACAAATCACAAAGTAAAGGTAACTCAAAAGATTCATACCTGTCCCTGTGTTACAGGTGTCTTAGAAGCGAGTGTTCTAAAGAGTATCATGATGTAGGCAACGAAAAGGAAAGTGTAAATAAGGGGTAGTTCAAAATCTTCTGCGGAAATAGAATAATAATCCTCGTCACCTTCTTCACCTTGTCCCGATGAACCTGAACCTGATTCGTATGAATAATACTGAAATATGATAAATAGCATATGATTTTAAAAACTGGGATCAGTCGAGAAACTTACCTTGGGAGCATAATGTCTAAAGTTACCTTTTAAATCTCTAAAATTAATGTCAACTTAAGTTAAAATTTTATAATATAAAAAATATGAAATTCTGCTCCCAAAGTATCTCTTCTTATCAATTGAAATGTTTAAAAATAACCTGGACTTTAGTCTACGAAATCCTGATCCGACTGCTTGCTGTGACGACGACGACGGGTTCCCGATATATCGAAGAGTAACTGAAAAATGAAAATGTGCAAAAAAGAATTTTGGCGAGAGGCAGAGATTAGAAAACTGCCGGTGAATCTGATGTGAGGTCTGACGTCATCACATTGTGCCCACCTTCCACTTTCGCTTTCAAACAAAAGAAAAGAAGCGTCGTCGTCCGTCAGGACCAAAAGTTGTAAAAAGTTTTATTGTAAAACTGGATTTACAACAATTGCTCCGTAACATTTATTTAACTGAATTGCAAATGACAATTATGAGTTTACTATAAAAATGGACCATCGACCATGAAACTTTTAGAACCATTTACTTTTCATTGCTTTGTATTTTTCCGAACTGAGGAGTAAAGCTGTGTAGATTTCTTCTGCTGTCTTCGTTTGACCAAAGTAATCTACAAATTCTCCATCAGGATTAACCAAATAAATAATAATTGTATGATCCACCTAAATAAAATTCAGTTTTATAAAAATTTGAGTCGTTGGTAGATATTTCTTACAATGTAATCATCCTCGTAATCCCGAGGTCCAGCACTGAAGTAAACACGATAAGCTTTACAAGCTTTTTGGATCTGCTCCGATGTTCCAGTGAGACCAATGAAACGATCTGAAAATTCACGAATGTATTTCTTGACTGCTGATACTGTATCACGCTCAGGATCTACTGTGATGAAGAGAGGTTGGACTTCGAATCCAGAGTTTTTTCTACTATCTGAGGAACATATAAAAATTGATTAAAAACAAAAGTTTAATAAGAAAAGCTTACCAACTAAATTGGTAACAGTGGCTAATTTTTCTAATTCTTCAGGGCAAATATCAGGACAATGTGTAAATCCAAAGTATAACAGAACCCATTTTCCTAGGAAGTCTTCACTCTTTACAGGTTTTCCATCGTGATCTATCAAGTCAAACCTTCCACCCAGGGATGCCTTTCCAAGTGTCCTTTTTCGTTCTCGTGCAAGCACTGAAAATATATAAATTATAAATGACTTCACTGTATGAAAATGATTGATTACACTTTACTTAATTCCTTTTCTTTCTTAATGTAAAATAAGAATACAAGAAGAAGTCCACCCACTGCTGCTGCTACTGATAATGTCCTCCAAGAAATCGGGCTAACTGGATCTCTAACTTTATCCTTCCTTAAATTTGGCTTTGGAATTTGAGGATCAACGTTCGGACTTGTGCTTTGAAATCTTAAAATTACCTGATAAAAAAACAGTCATTAAAATTGTTTATTCCAAATATCAAACAAAAAGCGTTTACTTACAATTTCCAAGTTTCTGAAGTTCTGTTCGCGTAATTGTTTTGTCAGGGTAGACAACATTCTACAGTGATTATAACTTATATGCCTTTGGAACAGTCCACTGCGATACATTAAAGTTGGAAGAACACTGCTAAAGATCTTGGAAGTCGACATGCTTCGTTAAGGTTGAACCTGAAATGTAAACAAATCAAATTGCTTAAGTTGCTTAAGGGTAAAAAATACTTTCAAATTGAAAATATTTTGTCGATTTAATTTTTTGAGTTTTTAATCTCAGTAAGCAAGCAGTGCAGTGTCCGTTTGCATTTTAATCAAAATAAATTATAAAATTGGTTAAATTGGTTAGTCTTTAACCTGGATTGGATTCTGTCAAAGAAAATTTAAAGTGTTGTGAATATCAAAAGCATCCTTATTTATTCACGTTAGAAAAAAAATTAAAAGCGTATATTTAATCGGAAGCGTATAAAGAACACTTTTATTGATAACTTTCCCAAGTTAAAAAAATTAAAATTATTTTTGAAAAATTAGTGTCAAAAGATTTTGAATGACGCCACTGTTTGTTTAGATTTTGAAAAAGTAAACAACTTTTTTTAGGCCAATAACCTCAGATTTTGCGCAAACTCAGATCTTTTCATGGTAGGAGTAAGCTTAGTGGGGGCAGCTGCTTTCTCGTTCTTTGTCCTTGCCTAGCCTTGTCAACAGTCTGTCTCGTCTAGTCTAAATCTGATGTGTCAGTCTTATTTTGGATTTTGAGACGAACACACACAAGACACAACAGCGGATGGGGTCGGAGGTCAAGTTCTTCCATTAGTGTCTTTGTTACTTCAACCTTTTTCTGTCATTGATTATCGTAACTTAAAATGCTTCCTCTTGGCTACTGGTCAAATGTATCATGTAAGTTAAATTTTAATTAAGTTATTTTTAGTCCATGTCGATGTCATTGTCTTACTAATCTCTTTATCTGTCATTCTTTTTAGTTCAGAATTCAGGAACCCTTGAAAATGGCTCACACACACAAGAACAGAAGGCTGACGACCCTTTTCCAAGAGCACCCACAGAAGAGTGTCTCATGAATTACACATATCATTTGCTACGAAATGAAAATCGTAAGATCATGATCAGCATTGAGTATATTTGCACTCACACCATTTATTACCAATTTACCACCATTGAATTCGTTTAGGAGTCATCCTACAACACCAATTGGAAGTACTGGTAGAAAAAATTAGGAACGAAATGCTCACTGCTCATCCACTAAAGGGAATTGGAATCCCAGAAGGAGTAGTTTGTTCCATGGTTACAATTTGCAAATTTCTTGACGTTTCTGACAGGACAAAATTCCTAGCTCTGGAAATCTATGACCTGTGAGTTGAATTTAATTTCCTTAATGAACAGACAAAGACTGCAACTAATTAATTCGTTTTAGATTTATGACAAAAATGAAAGAAGAACTGCAAAATTATGCCTCCCAGAAGAGAACTGATCACATGATCAGTATAGAGAAACGTGTACAAGAATTGGCCTTCCTTCGAATGGGTACTTGTGTCCAACTTGCTTCAAAATCTTGTACCTACGGATCTCCTCGCAAAGTAATTAAAATATTTTATAAAACTGTTGTTTGTGGCGTTAATTATAAAAGATAATTTGTTTGTAGCAGCATGTCAAAATATGTGAATTGGGGATGGCTCTGGACCAAATGAGTACAAGACGGTATACACGGAATGCGATCTTAAATTCTGAGATTCGAGTTTTAGAAATGACTGGATACAATCTAAATCTCGTAACTGCCCTGGACGTTATAGAAATCATTCTAATTCAGCTAGGGTTCGATGAATCGCAGTACCGAAGAATATACGTCGTGGCAAACAATGCATTGGATTTCGTCTACTTGAAACGTGAAGAGATTTTTGACAATCTTTTCCAATTAAACCAAGCAAGGATGCCAAGAATGCGTCTTGACTGGAGACGGTTTCGTGCAACGACTAGATTCAACAAGTTTCTCGAAGGATGTGGAGTCTTAGCTACAGCATTGGTTTATTGTGAATTTGACAATCATCCTTCATACCAAACGTTTGCAGACATGATCACAGCTCAAATGGGAGACGGATATGCTGTACTTGAATTTGCAACGGTTTTGGCCTCATGTATTGAAAAGTACAGAATGGTAAGCTAACATACAAATCCAAAAAATGAAAGCTAACAATGTCAATTCTTTGGATAGGCTTTAGAACCTGGACAAGTATTCCAATTGAAACTCAAACAATATGCTGCAATCAACGCTACCAAAGAATAATAACGAAACGAAGGATCTCACTCGTCAATATCACACACAGACACAACAGAGCTTATAATGAATTAAAAGGATCTCATACAGCGCAATTGAAGAAGAAATAGTTATCAAATCACACGAGGCGAAGCCGTTATAGGAGAAGGGGTTAGATTTTAGATTTAGGTTAAGAGAAGAAGGGTTAATTTTAAGTTACCTTCGTAAATCGTAATACCTTACCTACTACTTTATTCTAGTTACAGATTAAAAATATTGGTGTCCGTGTTAATATTCCTGTTATCCATCAACCATCAATATTAATGTCGTGCAATAATTAACTAAGGTAAGTGTTGTGTTTTATAAATTAGTTTTGATTTAGTTTGATTTAGACGACGCTGTAGAAGATCATTAATAAACTGTTTTAATAACTAAACACACCGGAAAGCTGTTTCTTAATTACCTTCTTTTGCTTTTCACTTGTCAATCTTTGTTGCTCAGTCGTCCTTCCTAGTCAGTCAGTCAGTTTCCAACTGATTTTTTACACCCAGCAGGTCCAGAAGAAGAATGACTTAATTAAAATCAATAACACTGTTTTGAACAATTAAATTAAACAAAAAATCTATAACACATGAACATGTTTTCGCGCGTTTCTGCTTGAATTTATTTCATGAAATATTTTTGGATTTACTTGATTTTGCAATAAAAAAACTCAAAATTTAGCACATTTTTTGCAAAATTTTTATCTTTAAGTTTTCATGATTAATTGCATCAAAAATCATTCATTCAAATTCATTAATTGAAGTCCAAGATGTAATAAAAAATTTAAAAAATTTCATTCTTATAAGAGTAACTTCAAAGCGTCTGTTTTGGTTTTAATTTGTTAAAGTTTGACGCCAAATTCAAATTTTTAAATTGAACAGCTGATTGTTTTTAAAAACTTAAAAGTTTTCGCGTTTTCTTGACTCGACACTTGATAATTAAAAATGAGCCATCATCGAAGTAATAGTATTGAAATTAATATGGAAAATGATAATAGTGGAAAAGAACTTGAAGAATTTCTTATCCAAGTACGCGATAAAGAGAATAATAATACTTTAGCCGGTTTCTTTTCCAAAGTTAAAAAGTTTGTTCCAAAACGTATTGGAGGTACTGGAAGTATTGAAGATGATATCGCAGTAAGATTTGGAATGTTTGGTGGTGGAAGTAATGGATCTGTTCCTGCTGAAGAGAAATCCTTTTTGAGTCGACTAATGTGCTGTGGTTATACTATGGTAAGTAAATCAAATTAGACAGGCGTGCCTATACACTACACTCTCTTAATCAAATCAATGATATTTAATTTAAGTTAACTTTAACTCATTTTAATTCACTTTTTCAATAGTCACGAAAGGAAAGGATAATTGGATTCTTCATCCTGCTTGGAATGGGTATAACATTCTTCACCCTTTCCAGCCTCTACATACCATTGCTCCTCCTCAAAGCTCGAAAATTCAGCATCCTATTTACCTTCGGAAGCGTATTCACATTTGCAGCTCTATCAGTATTATGGGGCTTTACAGCATTCATACGACATCTGATAAGTGCCGAACGTCTCCCATTTACAACTCTCTACTTTGGATCACTCTTTGCAACTCTATTCTTTGCAATTCAAATCCAGAGTACCATTTTGACGGTAATTGGAATCACAGTCCAAATTCTATCTCTTCTTTCATTCATAATTTCTTATTTGCCCGGTGGAGTGACTGGACTCTCATATTTAACTAAATTCATTTCCTCAAGTTTCACACGTACCCTTCCTATTTAAATTAAACTCCTCACGTTTACGTTTACGGTTGTTAAAGATTGTAAATAATTATTATTGTTTTATACATGAACTTTATTAAATTATCAACGTAAATACTCTAATTTTGAGTGAATATTTAACTTAATAGCTAATTTTTTGGCAAACTAAAGAAAGATAAATATCAATTTTGAGACTCTCTTCTCTCTTTTCCCTATCAATCATTCCCCTAATTTTTATATCACAAGGCACTAAATATTAATCCACAGCCCCTCGTAGGAACTTTTCAATTATTGGCAGATCATTAATTTAATTTGAGCCATTTGTAATTTTCATTTGATCACGGGGTAGAAATATTCCATGTAAAGATTGTGGAATTTGCGATGACACCATTGCACGCCCAAGTTCAGTCATATTTCGAGCATCTAGAAAAATAATGTAATCCTTCCCATTACTTCGAATGTCAGAGCAAGTTGTTAGAAGGACTCCAGCATCTTCTTCAACAGATTCAGGATTATTGATGAAGATTGGTTCACCAGGATAAATTGATTCATTGTCACGCCAAAGTTTAGTCTCACCGGTACTAATGTCAATTTTACAGAGCTGTAAGTAAATATGAAAAAAATTAACTTTAGAATTTTTTCAATAATGCTCTTGTCTTCTTACAGCATTTGCAAAGTATCCAGGAAGCATCGATCCTGTTCCATAGATATATCTGTGTCTTTCGAATCTTTTCAAGGGATTTATATTAGGTCCTTCTAATCCTGCTTCACCAATTCCTTCGCTGCTAAGGATGATAGTATCCCCATCTCTGTGAGCAGTAGCTGTCGTGTATGTCAACTTCTTTACCAAATTATCACCTCTGGGTTCATCTTTTATGTTTTTCACCAATGGAATCACGTATCGTTGAATTCGAGATGGATCCTTCTGGTCGAGATTGCCTGATCGTAGACGTTCGATCGACATTTTGTCCATCACTTCATGACTTGGGTATGCATCAATATCTGTCACACGTAATTTTTTATTAACACTAAGTTTAGTTGATCATTTCTATTCAAAAAGTTATAATTTAAATTACCAATGACAATGTGATCTCCATCTTCATAAGAATTCACCTGAAAATTATGTAAAGTATTAACCTTTTCCTTTACGTCTTTCAAATATCTTTGTGACTAAAAGTGAAATTAATTGTCTTACCAAATGAAAAAAGAAAAACGGCGTTTCAGAATACCATTTTATAGGTAAAGCTTTTCCAGTTCTTTTATCAACTACATGAAATCGGTTCTGAAAAAATATGTAATAAACCAATTTTTACTTTCATTTATTCACTTTTCGTAACTAAAATACTGTAATTTAAATAATTTTTAATTGATTACTTTTTCAGTAGGATTCCATTCCATAATATCCCTAATACCATTCCCCTTCAATTTAGCATCAGTCATTTTTGCAACACTCATAGTTAATGGTTGCTCAATCATAATAATGTAATTTTCAGTCATAGCAAAGGAATGATAGTAAGAGAAAGAAGTGTACCAAGATGGAAAAATTGTTGCAAAAACATTTGCTTTCTTTAAGGCTAAAAAGTCCAAAATTAAGAAAAAACATCCGTTGACGATATCAATGAATGACTCACAATCTTTGATAGATCCATTAGTAGGAACTGCTGGAATTTTAAGAACTTGATACTTGCATCCGGTCGTAAAACTTGTCCCTATATTCCACCAGTCTCCATTTTTATCTTGAATAGGATGTGCAGTGGCCATGTGAACTCCAAATAATTTATAATAATCAATCTAAAGGTCAAAGGAGGGTCATTTGTAAAAGGATACTCATTAGACATTAATACAAACCAACAAACCTTATCACTTGTTTCCAGTTTTTCAGTATCAATGCTATGGACGTGGCATGTCTCGGATGCGGCATAAACTTCACCTCCGATTTTATACACGTTTATGGAACAGTTATCCGTAATATCATTAGAGCTCTGAAAATAATTTTAAAATCATTCAATTGCATAATTATTAATGTTTTGTAAGTTCCTTACAAAAGTATTGGCAACACGTTTGAGAAAAGATCTTGTAGATGCAATGTTTCCTTTTGTAGCAAATTCTGGAAAAAATGGCTGTTTTTGTTCTGCTGCTTTTTTATAAGCAGTTGATTGAACATATTTCTTATCAAATGCTACAGCACCATTTCGTATTTCAAATTTACTCAACATTGCATATCCATCGATAAAGTGTGTCATACTTATATCTCCAATGTCAAATTTACCTAAAAATTGAATGGTGGAAATTAAGTAAGTGTCTGATTGGTTAATTGGAATTTTAGTAGGAGGTTACTTACCAGGACCTACGCGAAGGTAGCACCCGTTCAACCAATTGGGAATCGACCCTTAACGAGAAATAAAGTAAATAATTAGAAATTATAAGTTTAAGCAGAGTGACGAAACTGAATGAAGATCCTAATCATTTTATTATCAATACTTTTACATAATTTCCAAACGACTTTAAACCAAATAAATCCAACAATAGTAATTAAAGTTTTGGCTAGGAAAAAAATCGTGTAAAACCTTAACTTAAATCTGATTTATAAATTTTTGTTGTTGTAATAAAAATTAATGAATCTGACCATGGAGTAGAAGACTTGTTGCTACGAAATTAGTGAGTTAAATTACATTTAATGATACTTCCATTTAAAGCCAATTAGAATTTTGACTTGATATTTTTTTGAAATTGGAAAAAGTGAATTTTTTATACAATTTTTAACAAGCATTTTTTTGGACAATTTTGATAAAATCCTTTTCACAATTCTTCATTTTGAACAAGTAAATTATGAAAACTAAAATAAATTTTTTTTGAAAAGAACCTTTGTTAAGAAGAACTGAAGAAGGCTTTTTATCTTATGTAATTGTAATAAAAAACCATGGTAATAAATCTGACCATGGAGTAAAACCAAAATTTAGACTTTAAAGGACGATAATATTATTGTTACAAATTAGTGAGTTGAATTACAAGAAGAAATGCAATAATGAAAAATTTTGCAAATTACCAAGGACCTTGACCCAAATTCGTGATTTTTTGTCATAAAATATAAAAACGCAGCAGCGTATTCGTGAATAATATCCATCTCGAGTGACATTGTCACTTCATCTTTCACGATAGTATACAACACCTGTCCACATTGCTCAATACCTGACGTGTTACTTTTCCTAAATCCTTGTTTGTCATCTTTTGACGTACACCTTACACCTAATGTTATTCTTTTTTCTAGAAAATTCTACGAATGTGAATGTTAATTAAACAAAAGGACCCTTAACTTCATTTTTCAATGGAATCATTATAAATGATGATGATTTTGTGTTTCTAGCGGATGTTATGCTATCTTTGAGTAATGAGATTTTTATCCTATTATTGCAAATTCACTTAGGAAGTAAACAAAAGTGACTCATTTAATTTTTAACTTTGAAGTTTGTTAATGACGTGTGTTAAACCAACGCCAGCCAATGAAAAATATTGAAAGAAAATATTTAATTTAATGTAAGGGTCAAAGTTATGACATGTTGTCAGATGGAGATAAGTTTACGTTAAAGTAATGTAACATAACGCATAAAGGTACCAAAATCAAGGGTACCTACCCTTTTCCCTTCTTAATCTTTAAAAAGTAATGATCATCCTTTCATAAATCAATCCCTAAAAAACTACACACCTGAGATTCATTTTGATGTCCCTTGTTCCTTTCCCACGACACATTACATTTTTTGAGTATGATCTCTTGCATATCACTTCTGTGTCAAGGTTGCTCGTAAAAAAGAATGGTTCAAAAAACCGGCTTTTAATCGATGAATAATACGTCGCGACCCTTTTTTGACCAAAATTGCAAAATGCATTTACGTCGTGTGCGTGAGCGTGTGGGATCTCCCAAAATTAATGAATTCATGATTTCATAATTGAATTTTACACATTATTTTAGATTTAAAAATTAAAAAAAATGTAGCTTTGGTTCTTACCGGATACAAGAGCATTTTCAGAATCACTGGTCTCTTCCTGATTTTGGAATAAGCTCGTCAACGCAGGCATCTTCACTTCAATTAAAATTAATTAAAGATCTCTTCACTTTTAATTGATGTTCTTATAACGCAATGCTTAATATTTTTAAAACAATTACAGGCGTATACTGAAATATTATTGTCTTGTGCTCTTAAGGATCAAGAACTTAAAAACTTTTAACTAAATAAAGATTGAACAATTCTTTTTTATAAGTTTCTTTCACTAACTCCAAAAAGTGACAGTCAAAATATCCCATGAGAGACTCCCCTTTTTTATATGAATATCCTCTTCATGATCAAACTTAACATGGTAAAGGATCCCTTTAATTTTAAATCCTATCCCCTACCTTTGTGGTGATACTCGATCATCATCACGATAATCAAAATTCAAGGTTCACTTAGCATTGGACGCCATGCTACAGAAACACATTCATCCAATGTCAATTTCGAACTTTGACTTTTTCACTGCCAACTGCTTTTGTCTGAAAGAACAGTCATGATGCAGACTGAAATTGAATCAGGGTTCAAGCAGCCATTGACCTACTGAATGAATAACAAATGTCAAAAATACAACAAGCACTAAAATTTATCTTCTGACTCTCACAAAGAAAGAACTAACAAGGCGTAAAAAGAATGATTCAATTAGCCAGTTTAATTTAATTAACCAACGATATTTAATCAAGATTAGAAACAAAAATTTATTAGTTTTTTTTACAAATCCTTTTTTTCTTTTAATACGCTTTTTCTAAATGGATGATTTTTACTAAAAGTGAAAGTGGTGAAAGTTTAAAAAATTGTAGTGTTTTTAAAGCACATTTAATTTTAAAATTAGAATTTAATTAAAACGAATTTCTATTTTTATTAATTTAAATGCAATAAATTCATTGCCAATACCACGTTAAATAAAATCCTGCTTCCACACAATCAAAATTGCTCTTCTGATTTAATTCCAGAATCCAGATACGTCAGACACAATTGGCCAATTGTTGATGTTCCATACTTTCACATTACCACACACCTGTCACATCAACATCATAATAAAATAATCAACTTCGAAATTGATTTTATACAACATCACGTATAACATCCCTTTATGATTTGATGTGGTTTAGAATGGAATTGGAGAGAAGCTTGTAAGATAGAAAATTCATCCAAGCGCATTGGCAATGGAAAGTTGAAGGGCTTCTTCTTTCCTGCATATTGCATTATTCGATTTTCTCCGTTTTTTGGGTTTCCCGTTTCCGGGTAACTTTTCAACCGAAGAAACCCGAGAAAATTCCAATTCCAATATTCTTTTCTCCTTTCTTTCTTTCAGTTTCCATTATTTATTCCACTCCTATCAAAATTTCAGTATCAATCCATTTCTATACCTTCACCAACTCAGAATCAATAGGAGTACAATTGGGAAATTCTATTGTTGAATTTTTAACATTAGTTATCATCATTCAATTGCAGAGAAAACACTTACTGGCTTAACTTAAAAGATGCGATACCAATTCCAGGCAAAAGTCGTTGCATGGGTTGACATCGTAAGTTAAACCAATTTCATTAATTTAGAATCTTACACACATTAATTCCTATTGCTTATTCAATTTTAACTTTGCTCTGATTGGTCAATACTCTTTTTTTCAGATTTTGTCATCCATTGTTCTGTTTTTTCTTCTTCTGGGATCCTTTATTGTTCTCGTTGAACCAGAAACAGTTGAAAAGGAAATACAAAAGGAAGATGGACATGGAAAAAGGGAAATGTCACAATTTATGGCAGGAAACAGTGAGTTTGCTTGATTTTTTCAATTGAAAACTATTGATTGGATTTTATAAAAATTATGATGACTTTTTTAATTATTTTAGCTTTCACTAAAATCATGTACTTGGCTCCAAGCATTTGTTACTTCATAAGCGAAATCGCACTTGGTAAATTAAAATCTAACTTGGACTTTGAAAAATAAGTATTTAATTTTTAATTTTTGTATTTTGAAAAGGACTCTACTTGCTAAAAGCTGCAGAGACGGTAAGGGCAAACTGGTCGTTTTTTTAAGAATAGTAAATTAATATTTATTAAAGTTAATTAAAAATTTATCTTATAAGTTGAATTACAAGAAACTACGAACATGGTACATTGTTACAATAACTATGACAATCGTCCTTGGAATAATTTCAATCCCAGCCCTCGTCAGTCTCTCTAACAGTGGACTTTCACTCCTTTTCTTTTCTTGGAATTTGGCTTTCACCGTGTACTCAATTTGGATTGTTCATTTACTCAGAAATGAAATCAAAGGAAATAGTCTCCCTGGACAATATAACTACAATCAAGCACCACCTGCTTATCAAGCATCTTTTACTAATTTCAATTATTGCTATCCACCACCACCACCAAATGGATCTGAAATCAAAGAATCTGCAAAAATATAAATAAAAAACAGCAGCAGCCCTGTCATTCATCGTCAACATCCCTCCCTCATGACATCGATAGTCACTTCATTCCAACCTTACTTTTAGTCTCTCCTTTTAGATATTTACGTTAATTATACTGTTTATTTCATTACTCTTCAAATTAATTATTAATGTGTCACACTTACTCATATTCTAATTACATTGCAAAATAAACAACAAAATTAATGGCTTTTATTTTTAAACTCATGGCAAATTTTGCACCAGCTCTTCTGATCTTATGTGACATTTTGTGCTGTCATGTCATGTGTCATCCTTGTCATTTTCCTGGGATGTAGATGCCATGTAATCCAGTAGGAATCCTATTCTTAAAGTAAGCCCTTCCAATGTCTTCCATTGTTTTAGCATTAAGATAAAGTAGAAAATCCATTGAATCAATCCGTGAATCAGTAACAGTGCTAATAAGAATTCCATCATCTTCATCGATTCCATTTGGATTTGGTATGAAAATTGGTTCAGATGGATAATTGTATTCATTTTCCTTCCATACTTTCACTTCTTTCTTATCAACATTTACTTTAAGTATGGAGTGTGAATAATGTGATGGATTGTATGTCCCAGCCATATAAAAGTAACTGTATTTCTTTCCCGTGAATTTTGGATTAAGCGATGGTAATTCTCCACCGGGGATTTGGGTTATAATTTCCGGTGTTAAAAATATCGTATCACGTCTTCGGATTGCACGACTATCCGATTTCATTGTTACTAAATTCACGTTTTCTTCTACGGTTTTAGTAGGATCATTTATAAGCGGAAGGACAAAACGACATGTATATGGTTGATCTTCTAATTCAGCATTTCCTTCACGTAGTTTATTTAGATTCAGTGTATCGATAACTGCTGGTGTGTTGTAAATATTTATATCAACTACAATCTAAAACAGAATAAAACGTTAAAAAATTTGCAATGTCAATTGAAATTTTTTATACCTGATCATCTTCTTCGTATGTGTTGCAAAAATGCATGAAATAAAATGCATCCTCTGTTATATATTCCGTTTTTAATATTTTTCCACTCGATTTTTCAATTATATAAAATACACATTTATCTTCAGGATGCCATTCAAACCTTCAAAAATAATCAAAAATTTAAAAAAAATCAAAATCAGATAATAAATAAAATAATTCGAATTTATAAGGAAAAGCTTTATTATACTTACCAATCTAAAACAGTTGTCCCTTTCACAAGTGAACTGAGAACTTTTGACAAGGTGACATAATTTGGTTGTATTGCTACTATTAAATAATTTTTTGTCATTCCAAAACTATGCGGTGGACCTCCAGCTCCATTTCTTCTCGTTGGAAGGGTACAGAACACTTTCCCTTTTTTAATACATTCTTTCGCTGTTTTTGATTTATTTCCTGAGATTTTTATAACATTCAGCTTAAGTGCAGTGACACTAAGAGATGTAGCAATGGTATAAAGATCACCATTTTCATCACGAAGGGGATGAGCAATAAAACCTACATTCATTCATTAAATTCAAAATTAACGAATATATAAGAATTAAAATAATTATACTTTCACATCCGAAACATTTTTTAGCATCGTGCCTTTCATTTGATGCGAGTGAATGAAGATCCACAGATCTTAAAGCTCCAGATTCAGCACTTAAGAATAATTCTGATTTGAATTGAAATGGAGTAGAATAATTGTTATCTGATATTTCAGGTATCTACAATTTAAAAAAATTTAAATGGAAATTCAACAAAGTTGGTTCAACTAAACTTTATCCACTGAGTCTATGGTCTTTCTTTGTTTATTAAGTTTATTTTGCACGACGGCAAACAGAAAAAAATCTTACTTTTTATAATGTTAAAGATAAACGTCATTTAAAACTTTTCAAAAAATAAGAGTGTCTTTCAACGCTTGGGAAAAAGTGCCACCTCTAAGTAGTAACCTTTACTAATTTTACAAATGTTTACAAAATAAACGGAACTTGCTAAGTTAGTGTAGTAATACGTAGTAAAGTGTGTATGCATGCGCAGATTAGTGGTTGTAAAAGACATGATGAATTTTTTATTGATTTAGGATGATTTCATAATGCTGTAGATCAGATGAAGGGTTCATCTCTTACATCGCTGTAAATCATTATCTTTGAATCGAGTACAAAATTTACTTTAATTTAAAAATATTATTAAACGACTGTGGACAGTGGACTTACCAAACTTGAGACAACTCGAGAAATTAATGATTTGGATGTATCTGAATATGCTCTATGAAATTTTTAAAGTTAAATTTTCATTAAATATTATTAGATTAAAAAATTTAATTTACTTTGTTCCAAATTCATTAACGACTGGTTTCTTAGCAGCAATTGCTCGTTTGTATGCATCTGATTCTAAGAATTTTTTTTCAAAAGTAACATTTTGACCATCAAGTGAGAATTTAAGTATAATTGCATATCCATCCACGAAATGATTCATACTTCCTTCAGGCAAATCCCAAAGACCTAGTTTGTAAATATAACTGTTAATTCTTTACTATTTATGATGAACCTCACCTCAATTTGTTAATTATTATAATTACCTGGTCCAACTCTTATAAATTCACCACGGACATAAGATGGTATTGAACCTTAAAATAAAATAAAATTGCAAAATTTTAAATTGAATTTTGTTAAAAATTCGTATTATATTTCAATGAATGTCAGTTACATTTGCATTAGATTTTATTTTGCCAATTTGTTAGAAATCTCATCTGTTCTGTTATATAAAATGTAAAATTAACATTCTTGTAATTTATATTAAGAAAATCAAAATGAAGGAAATCCTGTTTTGCGTTCTACTTTTACTTTTTTTTGTTTTGTAATTTTCATTTTTCAATTTTTAATAATTCAACGTAAATCAATAGTAATAGGTAGTAGTATTGCATATTGTTACTCAATTAAAAATTATTAAACTGCTTCTTATAAATTGCTTATTATGAATTAGATCAAATAAAGTTTAAACAGTTTTACACATTCAATATTTTAAAACTTTACCTTTAACAGAACTAATTTCGGGTGATTTCGTTTCTTCTGCATTGTAAAATAATTTTGGAACTGAATTACAATTTTTAATTCCAGACATTTTTTAAATTGAAATTCAAAATTAAATTTTTATCCTTTTGGTTTTGGCTTATTGATGAATTAGAAAGTTATAATGCTGTGCTGCCGTTGAAGATGAAGATACAGGAAGATTGTTGTATCAAATTCACAACTTTATAGACAACAATGAACGATTTGAGCAATCTTATATTTAACTAAACCATTTCTTCCTTTTCCTTCTTCCTTTTACAATAGATATTATTATCACCCTTTAAAAAATCATCCCTTTAACTTAACAAACAACCCCCTAGGGAGGGGTTGTTAAGTTAAATGGGGTTAATTTTAATTTTTTATCATATTTTTTTTATCATTTACATCGAATTAAGAATGATTTTCCGTGTGATATAAAAATAATAATCTGGAAGACTATTACTGGAGTTATAATCATCATTGATCAATCATACTTAAAAATCGTGAGATTTATTTTAAATTTATTCTCAAATAATTTTAAAATAAAGATTGCATTTTCTTATATCAGTTGTTGTAGGAAATAATGGTCTATTATTTTAATATAGCGATACTTAAAATGGAATTACAAAAATGACGAATGAAAATTAACGACCCACTTAACTGACTTTTCCTACTAACATTAAAGTCACCCATAAAAAATTTTAATTTCAAGGATAAGGCACTTAAGATACAACAGTTTGGGTTCATGAGTGTTGATTAATCAATTTTTAAGAAACAGGCCATGCATTGCTTGTGGAATATCATCTTCAAACGTAGCTCTTCCAACTTCATTCATTGTTTTAGGATCTAAAAATACAATGAAATCTTTATATTTTCCTCCTCTTGCATTTGTGACAGCAGATATAAGTATTCCATCATCTTCTTCTTCAGCATCCCTCATTGGTATAAATAATGGTTCACCAGGATAATCCCATTCCGTATCTTTCCAAAGGATGCTCTCTTTCGTGTCAACATTTATCTTACATACTGAATTTGAGAAACCATTCCTTGGAATTGACCCTGCTGCATATATGTACTTTGTCTTCTTAGATAAAAAATTAGGATTTGAAGTAGGAAGTTCAAGACCAGGATCTGACATAATTTCAGGATTGAGAATTATGGTATTTCCTTCCCTTACTGCGGATAGGGTGGAATAATTATGTTGAAGAGGGATTAAATTAACTGATTCTGGAATTGATGAAAGAGAAGAAGAAGGGATGAGAGGGATGATAAATCGGATGATGGAGGGTGGATCCCTTTCTTCGAATCTGTCATGGTTACATCTTAAATTTTTCATGTAAAGAGTATCAAGTACTGATGGACTACCATATGCGTTTATATCAATCACAATCTATGAAAAGGCAAAAATAATGTCATTAAAAATCCATTCATACACAATTTAAACGATGCTCATCATGAGCATAAAGATTCAAATTAAATTGTTGAAAAAGTGCTCTTACATGATTATTTTCTTCGTAGCAGGTACAGATCTATGAAAAGTAAAGGTTTTATAGAAATTATTGTTTTCGTTTGTAAATGAGCTATCAAACTCACATGTAGGAAGAAAAACGCCTTCGGAGCTACATAGTCAACTTTCCTAATTTTCCCAGTTTTCTTGTTAATTAATACGAATTTAACATATTCTTCACCTTTCCATTCCAAAGAATCACTAAAAGCATCTCCCTTCATTATGGATTTTACTGCTTTTGTTAAACTAATTACGTAAGGAATTTCAATAAAAACAACATAATTCAAACTGAGACCAAAACTATGAAAGAATCCAATACTTGTATTCCATCTACTCGGAATTGAACAAAGAGTTGTATAATGTGACATCATTTCATCTGAAGTAGAATACTTTGTCCCAGTTGGAATACGGATAATATGATACTTTGGACCAGTCATAACTGAAAATCCCATATTGTAAACATCACCAGTCACCTCATCTCGCAATGGATGAACACTCACTCCCTCGAGTCCGAATAATTTGCTATAATTGTATTTGACCGTTCCAGTTGACAGATTGTTTGGGTCGATTTTTCGGAAGAATGTCGTATTGGATGTTACGAAGATATCATCCTTAGCAATTTGGAAGAATGAGCAGTGTGTATTGTCTGTCATCTCCATTGGAGTAAGGGATGAGATAATGCGTGAAAATAGACCTGCTTTTTTACTATGTGGATTTGCATGGGCTTTTGTTGCAAATTCTGTCAAGAGTGGTACACCTGCCATTGTTGCTTAAAAAATAGAGAGAAAAATAAATAATGTATAAATAATGTATAAATAATTTATTATTTAAATACTTTTATTATTATTAAAATAATTATTGTACCTTTTAAGTATGCATCGCTTTGTAAATATCGTTTTTGAAATTTGATTCTTGAATCTTTTATTTCAAATTTTGACAGGAGAGCGTAACCATCTAATTCAACAAACAAAAATTAACATTCATTAAAGAAGAGCTTGAAGCGATGACACACTTATTACATACCAAGTACATGATTCAATGTACAGTTTCTTAGATCCCATTTTGCTAAAATCAAAAAAGTAAAAATATGAAATTGAGTATTATCTTTTATGACATTTTAAAATTACCTGGACCAACTCTAATAAAACTTCCATTAAGCCAATTTGGAATTTGACCTAGATTTGTCAAAAAAAATGTAAATAATATGCTATTTGTATTGCTAATATTTTAACCTGTGACGACTCCTTCTTCAGGTTCAATTAATTCCTCAGCACTTTTAAACAATTTTGATAAATCTTTTTCTGTTTTCTCCATTTTTGAGAAATGGCGGATGGAAACAAAACAATAGTGCAGCACTTCTGGCGTATATGATATTGATATGTCAATGACAAATCATGATTCCATTGGCTTGAGTTTGAAGTTGAACTTTGATTGACGCTTACACAACAATTTTGTGATTAATTTTATAAAGCAAGGTTTAAAGTTTTTCAAATTCGTCAGTGTTGGAAATTCTAACTTTATCATCACAAGATCAAAAAAAGAATCTTCCTTCTTCTTCAGCAGAATTTCCTAATTAGGTTGTTGTTGAATTTTTTTGTTTATAAACTATGCTGAGAAGTGAGAACCCTCTCCTCTTAACAATAAAAATGGAAAAGGATGATGATGAGAAGTCTTTTTTTATCTTGAAATAAAATACACGTGTAAGACGTGGGTCACGGTCACACAATTCATGAGTCTCATTTATAAATTAATTAACCATCATTAACTTCAACACTCACACTGGAATTAAAAGATTAGATTTGCACAAGTTTTAACAAAAAAAGCGACTGAGTTTGAATGATTTTGAAGACTGACCAAAAATCCTTCAAAGTGATTCGCTTTTGTTTTTTGTTTGTTTGGGATTTTTGATGTTGTAATGAATGATGCAGTCAAATAATTTTAATCATTCACCAACATGTGCTTAATTTTGCATGCGGATCTCCTCATCGCATTGTTGTATCGGAATACATAGCCAGTCACTTTAAGATTTTGTGTCGTTGTTGGTGAATGGTGACTCAAGGGATAGAATCAGGACATGAACAACTTTCACACTTTATGGCTAAATACCATGACGCAAGGAAAAGATTATTGCTATTGCAAATTACACATTGAAAGATCATGAAATTAAGACTTCCGTGTATGTACAAAAAAATTAATGAATTCACAAACAAAATAGATTCATGAAATCCGTCATATGCAATTTATTGCGATTGGACAATCAAAAATTTATAAATTTTATGAAAGATACTTAAAATAAGGCTTCTTTAAGCAAAACGCCAAAACACTGAAAAATGGGGATGCTTGTATAAATTTTATGACAATAGTAATTTGCAATTGCAAACCATAGTGTTAAGAGTGTCAAATTGACTGCTAAAATTATATCTTCAGCGTCACTTTTTTATTTGTCGGCTAAATTTCAGTTTGCTTTGAATTTTGTAAGCACTTTTTTTCCTTTGTTGACAAAAGAAGCGGGATAAAGTTTTGTCGGTTTGTTTTGTCAAAAGTTGTGTCAGTTTTGTTGTTCATTTTCGTTTCATTCATTCATTCATTTCAATTTTTAATTTCTTCAATTTTCAACAGCAGAAGTTTAATTTTTATTCATATTTATTTAATTAATTTCTCAATTAAAAATAAAGTGACAGTCTTCAATTTTCACACAAGTGCTACGGTAATAAGTCAATTCAATTACGATGTCAAAGGAAAAAGTAAGATACGATTATGCTCAACAACCATCTGATTCCGATAAAGAATCAAACAATGGAAAAGATTCATGCTGTAACAGATTCGTTGATAAAATTACATTCTTTACTCCTGGGTAAGTGTCATTTGTATTTTGTATCAATACGTGTTACGAACGAGGCACGAGTACAATACAATAACAAATCTGTATTTTGTTTCTACTGCAGTCGTACACCATCAAAAGTTCTCAAACCTTCGACAATTTCAATACCACCACCAGCTGATCAGGCTTCATTCGAACCAGTTAAGGTATACGCCAGACTTCGTCCAATCTCTGAAAATGAAGATTCTTGTATCACTGTTAAAGATGCAAAATCCCTCGTTGTTTCTACACCTGAAACTTATGTGAAGAATCTAAAACAATTCACCTACACGTTCCAGGAAGTTTACAACGTTTTCACTTCACAAAAAACTATTTTCGATGAAATTGCACGACCACTAGTCCAAGTGAGTCAACAATACAAAATTAGCTTTGTTTAAATAAAAATTTCTGGATTTTGTTTCAGGATTTATTGGAAGGTAAAAATGGGCTACTGTTTGCTTATGGTATAACAGGAAGTGGAAAGACCTATACAATGTCAGGAACTCCTTCTGAACCGGGAATATTGCCACGGGTCATTGATGTCATCTTCAACTCAATCCGGAAACAGCAAGCACCAAAATTCAGTTTCAAATCAGATCATATGAATGGATTTGAAGTTCAGTCAAGTGTTGATGCTATGTTACAGCGACAAGCACTCATTAACCGAACTCCATCTCGAAGAAACCCAAGAAGGTAACCATGTCACTTTCATGTCAGTGTTAATATTTCCCACTTTTTCAATTTATTTCAGTGGTGCTTGTAGTACACCATCACGAGTTCACTTGCCATTGGAAATAATTGACTCAGAGACAGAGACTGATGAAGAAGAAAGAGATCATGACCAAACCATCTTACCTCTTAAAAATATGCAAAATCTCTACTCCGTATTTGTTACGTATGTCCAGATCTACAACAATACAGTCTACGATCTTTTGGACGATAATACTTCCGAATTTGCAAACCGGAATATGAATGTTGTTCCACAAGCTAAAATCCTAAGAGAAGATGTATCAAGGAAGATTTATGTACACAATGCAGTTGAAGTCGAGGTTGAATCCGCTGAAGAAACTCTTGCTGTATTTAAACGAGGACAAAAGAAGAGGAAATTAGCAAAAACGCTACTTAATATGGAGTCATCACGAAGTCATTCAATATTTAGTCTTAGAATTGTCCAAGTAAGCATTTTTTTTAAAAGTTAGAGGAAAAGATATAACTTTTCTTCTTTTAACTTTTAGGCTCCTGCTGAAGGAGAAGAGTTGATTGATAACAAAAATCTAACCCGTATTAGCCAACTTTCTCTCGTGGATTTAGCAGGCAGTGAACGTTATTCAAGAACTCAAGCCACTGGAAGCTTGCTCAAAGAAGCTGGTAAAGTTGACATGAAAGTCGTTAATTAATTACAAAACAAATCTAAATATTGTGATTCTGTTTGATTTAGGTTCAATCAACAGCAGTTTGATGCAATTACGTATGTGCATGGAACTATTACGCAGACGACAACAGCGAGGAGTTGAAATTAGTACAGATACCATGGTGCCTTACAGAACGAATAAGCTCACTTATTATCTAAAATCATACTTGGAAGGTGAAGGGCATGTTACAATGATTCTGTGTGTCAACCCAAGAACTTTGGACTACGAAGAAAATATAGTATGGAAGAAGACTTTTTTTATTGTTGAATTCGTATTTTTAACCATGTTTGTTTTCGTATTTAGCATGTATTTGAGTTTGCCGAATTGACAAAGGAGATTCAGATTCAACGCTCTAAGCCTATTCCGGAAAATACGATGACGATGACACCAAATCGCAAGAAAGGAATTCAGGTAAGTTTTATTAAATATAAAACAAGCCAATTAAGATTATAATCAACGTTTCTTTGTGTAGCAACTTCTAAAGGAATGCAACCGAGATGAGGGACAGGGAGCGAGTAGTAGTGAGGATGCCAGTGATGTTGAGATGATCTTTAATCTTGGGCAACCATTGCCTATTCTTCAAATTAAAAACGCAGGTGATGGAGAAATGGTTGCTAAACTTCGCAAGAGACTTGAAGAAAGAATTGCAGCAAGGAGCAAATTGCGTGTCAAAATACTTGAAAAACGTAAGTTCTAATTTTCATTTTTGTTTTAATATTATTTCTTTATGTATTTTTTTAATTTTTTAGGTACTGATTTTCGAAATAGTGTCGTCCAACTTGAACGAAATTTTGAAGCTGCACGTGTTGAAAATTTGGATTTGGAGACACGTCTTAAATTAATGCAGAAAGAAAAAGAAGAAATGGAAATTATAATCCTACAACTTCAAAGTGAAAAAAATGAAATTGAAAATCAGAAAGAAAATCTCAATAGGAGAAATCAAAATCTGGTGGAAGAGGTGAATTGAATTTTAAGAAAAAACTACGATTTTTTAATTTTAATGATTGAATTTTCAGGTTGAAAAATGGCAACGAGAATGTGACCAGCTTCAATTGATTCACGAAGAAGAGAAGTATAGAATTACAAACGATTTGGAATTGCAGCGTGAACTGGACGAAGTAAAGAGAGAAAGACAAATTAAAGCAGAAGAAGCTAGAATCAAAGTAATTAATCAACACATTTTAGTGAATGCTTTTTAATAAATTCTTATTTTTCAATTTTCTAGGCTGAGCATAAAGAACGTGAGAAACGTATTTTAGCAGTAAAGAAACTCATGTCTAAAGTAGATGTGAATGCTGCTGATATCAGTGACGGACAGATGTCACGTTCACGTTCTCGAACTCGTCGAAGTTCATTTTCTTGCAGTAGTATTTCAGATTCTGATGTATCAGATCGAGATCATCATGTCATCAAATCTCCATCTTATCGTCAACGTGTCAAATCGGAACCACGACTTGGTGTGGCACATGTAAGTTACACCGATTATGATTGGAGGTTTCGTTTCATTTCAATAATGCAATGTCTTATTTTTAGTCTGAACCACGAACTGATATTGCTTTGAGTAACCCACGTGGAGGTCGAGGTGGCTCAGAGGGTAAATGGCTCGAGCACAACCCTACCCTTGTCCCACTCAAGTCAAGCACTGTATTTCAAACAGTAATGAAGAAAAAGAAATCAGTTCAGAAGTTAATCACTATTGATGATCTCGGAGTTAAAACTCAGAAATATTGTCTTAGAACAGATGTGCAAGATTCTGATGCAGATGTTGAAACATTACTCTACAAGGTAGAAAATAAGGTTTTTACTCTTATGACTCAAAATTCATACGTTTATTTTTAGGCCGATGTACTACCCACTTCCACTGGAGGAGCTCAAGTTGTGTTCAACGATGTGGAAATACTTAAGCAAGTTTCACCTGCTCGTAAGTCTTTACTTCGACTCAAGCGTAGTTCTCAAGGAAATGGAGCTGGTGGTGATGGTGGAAAAGTTGATTCACCAACTGCTGCCGAAATTGAAGAAAGATGTGCTATTGGAATTGGAAATCAAGCAGTTAAGAGACAACGTCAAAAGTAGGTAAATTTTTCATACGGAAATTAGAGCTTCTTCTTTTTCACTTTTTTGGTAAAATTCACGTAAGTTCTTAAATCGATAATAAAAAAAGAAATATACGCTGCCATATGTCATAAACGTAAGATTTGGATTATTCTTATTTAAAACTAATAATTATATGACATTTCTTTCTCTATCTGGAATCCAGATTCCATGGACACCTTGTGGCATATGAGCATCAACGTAAACCCTTCCAATCTCCGTCATCATCTTCGCATCAAGAATTACAAGGAAATCCTTCTCACCAGTTTTACCATCAGTAGTTACAGCACTTAGTAGAACTCCATCGTCTTCAGTCGTTGCATTTGGCCGTGGAACAAAAACAGGTTCTCCAACGTAGTATGATTGAGATTTTTGCCATTTTTTGACTTCATGCTCTGATTGGTCAATTTTTGCAATAGTGTTCCTCCATACTCCATTGGTGGCAGATCCAGTTGAATAATAGTAATTATATTTTTTGCTTAGAAACTTTGGATTGATCGATGGCAATTCAAGGCCAGGTTCGATAAATACTTCAGGAGTACACTGGATCTTAGATCCAATTTTTATGGCTTTTGCAGTTGTTTTGAGACCAGTGATTAAATTTACGTTATCTTCAAGCATATCGTTAGAATGTATTATTGGAAGTACAAATCGAGCTCCTTGTGGTAAATCTTCTTCGTGGAAGTTTCCACTGCGCATGTTTTTGACAGTCATGGAATGAAATATGTTTGGATTTGGAAACATTGAAATATCAAGGACAATGTTTCCTTTTTCTTCGTATGCATTTATGACCTAAAATATTCAATCATGCTAAAATCTTACAAGCATGCTTGAATTTTACACGACAGTGTCGTATGTATAACTTACATGAAGCATAAAAAATGGATTTTGAGATTGAAATTCTGTTTTGACTAATTTTCCAGTCGCTTTTTCAATAACGAGAAAATTGGGTTTAAGATCCTTTCGGAAGTCAATCCAATCCATGATACTTAAATTTTTCGTGAGGATTCCTCCAAGGACTTTTGCTGCTACGAAGACGTATGGATGTTCTACTATTATTATATAATTCTTTGTCATTCCAAAACTATGATTGAAACTTAAGAGACCATTCCAACTGACATGACATGAAAAATAGAAAGGTCAAAATAAGGAATGACGAGTTGCTTTTTTGCATTCAGTGACAAAATTTTTGTCTAAGGTCACCTACCTGGATGGTATTGATGCAATAACTTTAGCTCGTTTTAGTAAATCTTGTGGAGTGTCTTTAGAAGATGAAGGTGGTGGGATTCTAAGTATGTTATGCTTCAATCCCGTCATCATACTTGGACCTACATTAAAAATGGCCCCAGTCTCATCTGTCAATGGGTGACAACTCAGGGAATTGATTCCAAAAAGTTTAAGGCTATCAAATTTTTCTCCTGTTTTTAATGTTTTTTGATCAACTTCGCGTATGTATGATGTTTGGGTTGTCGTGAACATTCGATTTGCTATTTTGAATGGGCACATGTTGCAGTTGTCAGACAAGGGTGGTACCTTTTTAGTCATTTTGAAATCAAATTAATAATTTTTGTAAGAATTAAAATGAAATGAGAAAATTTTCTTACAATATTTGGTAGAAATCTTGAAAAAAATCCTTTCGTAGGATCTGGATAAGCTCTTGTACCAAATTCGCAAACAGTTGGTTTTCCAGCAGTCTTTGCACGCTGAAAACTATCACTTTCTAGAAATTTTTTATGAAACTTAACACCATGTCTCCCATGTATTTCAAATTTGCTCAGAATGGAATAACCATCAAAAATATGATTAAGTTGAAATTCTTTATTTGTATTTTGATTAAGATCAAATACACCTGGATTGAATTTTCAACAAAAAAATTAATAACTTTTTAATTTTATAAAAATTTTAATTTTTTTTTTTATAAATTATATGTACCTGGTCCTACTCGGATAAATGTACCTTGAATCCAATCCGGAATTTCACCAATTAATTCACAATTTTCAGGTTCATTTAACTCTTCCGTTGTACGAAATACACGGAGGAGTGGAAATTCTAAATCATGCATACTTAAAACTGAATTTTACTTCCTTTCAGTAGCACGACTAAAAATTAACTAAATTCAACAAAAACAAATTAATTCCGTAATTATGTTTTTACAATAATAAACTTCAAGGTTTTATCATCATCATCCTTCCTTTTGTCTTTGTCTGTTTTTGATAGTCAAGAAGGTGTTTGGTTGTGAGCAAAATTTTAATTTAATCTACTAACTACAAAAATAAGGAAAGAAACTAGTTTGGGATCCATTTGCTGGTGACTGGCCAGTGGCCAGGAGGGTTGCTGCCCATGACCAATTATCATCCTATTAATTGGATAGGACCATGAAGAAGTAATGAATAAATGTAATAGGATATTTTAATTCTGCGATGCGATAAATTCGATATGTAAAAAATGGCAAGAACAAGTTTTTTAAAGTTATTTTGACCTTTGATTACGACAAATAACGATGAATTCTTTACCTTCTTCCATTCTCCACTCCACAACAATACAATAACTTTTTGGCTGAATCAAAAATTTTTAATTCATTTCTTGTTGGAGGCATGGACATCAAATTAAACTTAAACCAGAAATTGATTGGCAAATCCTAATCCGAAACCTTGAATGTCAAAACAGATTTTAACTTAAAATTTTGAAATTTTTTGACTGGCTTCGAAGAATTGCATGATTTTACTCTGTATTTTTTGATGTTTATAAGCAAGCTGTTTTAGCGTCTTTTTTTTCGGCGCGAATTTTAAATATGAGCCCAACCCATTCATTTTGTCAAAATCTTGTGTTTCTTAATTAATTTTGAATTATCATCTGTTTTTAGAAAATGAATTCATTTTTAATATTTACTCTCATTTTGACCTTATGGTCAACTACGAACATTGTAGCTCAAGAAGTAATAGCACCCTATCAAGTTAACGACACTCTTATATATCTTCAAAGTGTCAACTTTACAGTAAGAAATGAAAATCCGGCTTTAAGGTAAGTAAATTACTAATCAGCTGTTAAGTAAAGCAATCATGATTTCTGATTTATTTCATCATAACTTATACAGAAGTACGTTAAAGTTTGATGGTGCAGCAACAGTCAATTCAGTAACAAATACAAATGTCGCAGTGACTGTTACGTATCCTGAAAAGTCTAATGGGAATATATCAGTTAATGGATTCTCCTTCCAGTAAGTCAATACGCGAATAACCTAATGAGATTATAATAAATTTGAATATGGAACTTTGATATTTGTAATTGAATAGGATGACTTTTTCAAAGAGCAGTGGGTACTGGGTTCTTGGAGAGGCAAAAATGAGTGCTAATGCAGCTGTAAAAATTGAAGGGGGAAAGCAAATAACGGTTGATTACAAGGATAAGGAAATAATACCACTCATGGAATTCCAAGCACCATTAGCTATGTCATTCCACTGTGGACGATTTGGCCCACTAGCTCCTAAAGTTCCCAAAGTTAAGAAAGATAATAATGCAACTGCAACAGCAACAGCGTATATTGAATTGATTGATTTTCAAGTAAGGATTTTTATTTTGAAATTAATATGTAAGATTCATAAAATGAATTTTTTTGTTTCAGTTCCAAACATTTATGAAAAATAATTCAAAATTCGGTCGAAGTTACGATTGTGTTGGATTCTTTTCAATAGGAATTCTATCTGGATGGTTTATTACAATCATTCTTCTAGGAATACTCACATGGGGTATTAAAATGGTGATGAGTGTTCATACCATGGACAGATTTGATGATCCTAAAGGAAAATCCATAGCAGTCAATGCCCAAGAATAATCCGTTTCTGCTTAAGGATCTGAATCTGACTTCGCAACTTATCAATTCAACGTCATCTCCACAATTCACGTAAACGTAAATGTACTATTATTGTAGTTTGAATCAAAATATGTTTCCTATTTTTTAGTTAATTTCTAGTCAAAATGTAGAAAGAGGGGATTCATTTAACATTCCAATTTAATTTAATAATTTAAGGATCATTTATCTTAGATTTTCTTTAGTTATCCAAAATCCTATGTTAAATAAATTAGATTATTCATAACGAGGAGAAGGTTTGCATTGTATTTTTTTTGATCTCTTTGTCAATGAAATTGGTCATCGTTTGTTTCATAAGCTAACTTTATGTGTGTTGTCTTTTTGTATATTTTTTAGCAAAATACACCCTGAATGAATTTTTGCAAACACTCGACTTCCCAAGACCTTGAACTCTTATGCACTACTAACGTGAACGTGGCGTAGTCAAAATATAGACATTTATAATTGGTTTGTTAGTAACAATGTTGACATGACCCAATTCCCTCCAACAATGGAATAGTAATAAGATTATTTAATTTAATACTTCGTTAACCCCTAATAATAGGTATAAGGTATCTCTTTTCAAAATTATTGGCCACATTGTGGAATTTAATCCTCTCGAAGTTTCTACAGGATGACCATTTAAATTAATATGAATGACATGACACAAACAACAACGAACGACAATTTGTATAATTTATACAGTTATTTGTTTTCATGACGTAAAGTATAATATTCTTTCCTTGATTTTGATGATATTCATCGTTAAATGCATGACTGCGTTTTTGAATTACATAACAATCTTTTATGCAGTTTTTAATGTTTTTTTTCACACATTGTTAAGTTGGTTGGCTGCTTGCTCATAGTGTAATAACAACAATGCAAAATATTGCGATGATCTTGTGCTTATTTTTAAAAGCGTGTCGTATAATTTATTTTCGCATGATGAACTAATTAGTTCGAATATATTCTTTGACAGACAGAAGTAGACGTTATCATTGAATTTTTGAGAAGAAAGTTGACAATTTAATTCATTAGAATCAAAATAATCCTTCGGAATTTCTAATAGTCGGAAGTATAAAAATTCAAGGATTTATATTATTGGATTTTAAAGTAAACAAAGGAAAAATACGATTAAGTTGATTGTTAATTATTGGAGGGGGAATCGAACTGGTCCTTCCTCTCTTAAAAAATTGGAGTGATGCAGATTTATTATTGCACATGCAAAAAATTGTTTATGAAGGTTCAGGAAGGGTACTTCCTTCCTTCCTTCCTTATCAATCATTAAACAAACCAATAATAAAAAATAACAGAGCAAAATAATAATAATGATATCATCATCGTGAATTGATGTGATTTATTATTTCTTCCTTAAACTTATTCTTGTTATCCTAAAAACTCGTTATCATTCAACTTTAAAAGCATTTTTAGATTCTCCATTAAAATTATTTATCCATAAAAAATGAAATTCAAAGTCAAGGATTTAAAAGTCATTTCAAAGTCAAATTTTTAATTGTATTTCATGTAATTTAAAGTAATTAAAATTAACTTTTTAAAAGTTTGACTGGAATTTATATTCAAGGGAAGGATATCAAGTGTTATTTAATCTGGAATTTAAGTAATAAACACGCACCTTGAAATTAATTCAAGATTAAAATCACGCATTTCTCACGGTCAATTTATAACTCCAGAATTTATATAATTTCACACGCATTTTCCCTTCATAAATTTTTTTCGAGAGAAATTGTAAAAAAAAAATTTAAAACTAAAATTCCATTCAAAAATTATTTTAAAAATATGATTGAAAATTTATATTCTAACGGCAGTTTTAACGTGGTTTCTAAATTTTCTTAAACTTTTAACTTTTAAAAGAATTTTTAAAAAATTGACCTTCGTTGGAATTTATTTTAAATTGTAAGTAGTTGATCTTGAAGTTTAATTTTAATTATTGAGAAATCCAGAATTAATTCCTAATCTCGTACAACACGCTACTTTTAGCAGACATCGAGTCAATGTTCAATGATATATAAAACAAGAAACAGGAAATAGATTCCGTATTTCTTGATTTTTTTTTTGCATTGTTGCTTATATTTCATGCGTCTCCCCCACCCCCGTATGTGCCATGATCTTTGGTTTATTTTTTGGTAAAAAAAAATCTTTCCTCGATAAAGGTCAACTAATGGGTTGTATTTGTGAGTGACTTATTATTAACCTTGGTAAAATACATTTTTTACGTATGATGATGTAAGTATTGAATTGAAAAGAATATAAAAGGAATATCTCAATTGAATTCTTAATTTTAGTTGAGATAAATAAAATACAGAAGAATACAGATTTTAACTTAGAATTATTATAAAAGATTGAAAGTGAAATTATACTTTATGTGAATTCTTTACAAGGATTTTACTCAAAAGGAACATCGACCGACCCATTGTTAGCCTAGTTCAAGTGGGAGTGTCATACACACTTCTTATTCATTCTTCACTAACTAACTTAACTACACTCGTAAGAAAGTGGTCAAACGAATTATTTTTCTTGTTGTAAAGTGAGAGGTAGAAAATCAATCTCTAATTTAATAATAATAAATAAAAATCCAAGATGCCGGAGCATCAACTTCAAAAATTATTTCAATCAGCTACTGAATTGGAAGAAGACGAAGAAGCACATGTCAATGGTAAACAATAATATTTTAACTCTCTCATATTCATAATAATCAATCCTTAATTTATTATTCATAGGTCAAATCCCGGAATGGCTCAGTGGTTCTGTTTATATACGCGTGGGGCCAGGTATGAAAAATATTTTCTTTTCATAATAAAATTTTAAGCATATTTACATTTTTATTGTTACACACACTATGAATTTCTCTTTTATTTTTTGGCAAACAATTTAGTATAGTTTACTGAAAAAATTTTCTGTTAAAAAAATTTCAACATTAATTTTTTTTAAATTAATTTTATTTGATATACGGTTCGGCCCTACCAATACACTTTTTTGATGGATAAATGAATATTGGATTGAATAAATTGAATATTAATTATAGTTACATTATTATTTTATTTTTAGGAAAATTTGATTTGGACAACAATAGTTTCATGATGAATCATTGGCTTGATGGTTATTCAATTTTATCAAGATTTGAAATTCAAGGTGATATTGTTCGATTTAATAAAAAATTTCTACAAAGTGAAGCTTACAAACGAGCAAAAGTTGCAAAAAGGCCAGTATTTTGTGAATTTGGGACAAAAGCCTTTCCTGATCCACAGAAGGGATTCTTTTCAAAATTAACTTCAAGATTCGTAAGTATGAAATTAAAATCTTACAACATTTTCAAACAATTGTTACTCTCCTCGATAGTTTGATCTAAATCAAGTGTTGCGTAACTCGATTGAACTCGATTGTAAATTTGTATTTTTTTTGTTAAAATATTTAAACAGCTTCCAATCGAACTAACAGACAACGACGCTCTAAGCCTTTTCACTTTAGCCAATGAACTCTTTGCATCATCCGAGACAAGTTTTTTTCGACAAGTTGATGCTTGTAATTTGGAATCAGGAGATCGATATGATACAAATAAATACTTTGGATTAAATGTAGCAAGTGCACATCCCTTAACAGATTCCGAGACAGGGATAACTTATCAATTAGGATCAACATTAATAACAGGATGTAAATATCATTTTATAAAAATACCACCACCAACTTCATCTTCACAAACAGCAAAAGAAGTATTTAAAAAATCTAAAACAATTTCTACGATTGATTCGAGTCATTTTGGTGCACTCAGTTTTAATCATTCCTTTGGAATGACATCTAAATATTTAATATTCATCGAACAACCTTACGTTATGAATGTAACGAGAGCAATTAGTTCATGTATTAAAGGAAGTCAAACATTTAAGGATTGGATGGAATGGCGTCCTGAATTTAAGAATGTTTTTGTTATTGTTGAAAAGGAGACAGGACGTGTATTTAAAACTGAATTTAGATCAGAGACTTCATTCTTCTTCCTTCATGTAAGTTAATCTTAATCATGTACAATTTTTTAACAATCTTACAAAAAATATGATTTTAATAGTTTATCAACGTATACGAGGAAAACAATCAAATTGTCGTTGATATCAACGCCTACCCTTCCACACAAGTACTCGAGAGTATGTACATGGCAAAACTTAGAAATGGAATCGTAGAAGCTAAAGATCAACCATGTCCAATCAGATATGTTCTTCCAGTGATTGAAAATTTGACAGGGATTGAAGAAGGTGTGAATCTCGTGGATGTTAAATCTGAAGCCACTGCTATACGAAAAGGGAATATGATTGTATTATCCGGTGAAGAATTAGCAGAGAAGGGATTTGAATTGCCGATGATCAATCCAAAAGTTCAAGGGAAAAGATATTCATTCATTTATGCTACTGGATCAGTTGCACCTGGATTTTATACGTCAGCTATTGCTAAAATTGATATTAAAAAAAGAGAATCAATTGTTTGGAGAGAAAGTTCAAATTATTTTCCAGGTAAGAGAAAAGAAAATTTTAAAAATAATGTTTAATTGTTTAATAATTGTTATACTTTTTTCATTAGGTGAACCAATGTTTGTACCACGTGAGGAATCAAAAGATGAAGATGATGGGGTACTTATTTCATGTGTTAGTGATGTAACAGAAGGTGCTAATGATTTTCTACTATTTTTGGATGCAAAGACAATGGAAGAATTAGGTCGTGCACAATTTAAATCACATATTCCACAAGCACTTCATGGATTGTGGTTAGATAAAAATCATCCTAGTCAACAAAAACAACATTATCATTGTCATACTCATAAGCATTAATTATTTAAGTTTTATTATTATAAAAATCCTAATTATTTTTTGTCTTTATTTCTTAATAATTGTTTAACTTTTTAATATATTATAAATAAAAGTTTCTCTTAATTGTTTAACTTTTTCAAATGTGGATGAAATCTTTCTAAAGAGTTAAAAAATTATTAATTTTTACATGCTTTTAGTTCTTCATTTTTGTCGTTAGTACAATTAATTAATTAATCAATCACAAAATAAGAAAACTCACCCCTTTATTTAGGAAAATCAACCACCTTCTTTTTAACTCAAAGGGGTGGATTTCTGATGAGTGAAAGTCGTCTTTGGCGTCTTTTTGAGAAGTTTGTTGCTTATGACTATGAACAATAACTTTTAAGAACAATAGTTAACTGAAGAATTTTTTATCTGCATCATTTTCAATTTCAATTTGTTAAAAAAATCCTTAATTGTGATTGTTGATTATTTTTTAAAATTGTATGAAATCGTATTTTCGATTTTTTTAAAAAAACATACTATACAATTAAATGCTTGTTTTTGAATTTTATTTCATTTTAAGAAATTAATTAAATAACATCGTATACAAAACGTGTAAAGAATAAAATGAGATTAAAATGTTCAACAATAATACAATAAAGCTAACAATCAATGCTGCGCTTATGATTAATAATAACAAAAAATTAAAAATTATAATAACAATCACAAAATTAATTAATAATTAATCTTGTACAAATATTCCATGAACAGCATAAGGTACATTATTTTGAAAAGTAGCTCTACCAATTTCTTCCATATTTTTAGCATCGAGAAATACTAGAAAATCATTAGCATCATGTCGTGAATCTGTTACAGGAACAATTAAAACACCATCATCTTCATCTTTTCCATTTGGATTTTGAATAAATTGTGGTTCTCCTGTTATTTGTGTTGACAAACCATTCCATGCAACGCAATTTTTCTTCTTCGTATCGAATTTAGTACATGAATTACGAAATTGAGAATCTGCATGATTACCACAAGCGTAGAAATAATTATTTTCTTTCCCTGCTTTCTTTTTATTCAAAATTGGATTCTCAATTCCAGGTTCAGAAATAACTTCCGGTGTGAGAATAATAGATGATCCATGTCTAATTGCAAGGGCATCACTTTTAACTTCTACTAAATTCACACCTTCTTCTACTGATTTAGTATCAACTACTGGAATGACATAACGATGGAGTGATCCTTTAGCATGTGCTGGACAGCCTGCCCTGAGACGATCCAAGTAGAGTTCATCAATACAATCAGCATTTGGGTAACTGATCAAATCTAGGATAATTTGATTGTCAACTGAGTAGGCATTGACGATATGGACAAAGAAGAAGGCTTCATGGCCAAAGAATTCCGTCTTGATTACTTTTCCTGTCGCTTTTTCAATAACGTAGAATCGATTCTTAAGTTCTGGTCGCCATTCGACGTAGTCTCTAAATATAGGAGAGCCTTTTAGGATTGACTTGGCTGCTTTTGCAATGTTTACGACGTAAGGCTGAAATTGAAAAATTAAAAAAACTATTAAAATACAGATCCAAAATTGCACACAACGGAAAATTAAAACTCATAAATTGAAAATTGACATTTACCTGTTCAATAAAAATGACATGATCCTTCGTCAATGTGAAACTTTGATGATTACAACTCATAAGACCATTCCAACTTGATGAAATTGAAGTAATAATTTTAGATTTTTTCATAATTTCTTTAGCAGTTTGATTAGATGCTGGTGGTGGAATTTTTACAAGATTATATTTTAATCCAGTAATAAAAGTTGAACCCATTTGATAAGTTGTCCCAGTTTCATCCGTTAATGGATGAGCAGAATCAATATTCAATCCAAAACATTTATTTGAATCATATTTTTCACAAGTATTCAAACTATCCTTATCCAGAGATCGAAAGAAGCATGTTTCACCTGTTGTAAATATTTCACGTCCAATTTGAAATAAATTCACACCATTATTATCAGATAATTCGAGTGGAAGACATGCTGAGATCATTTTTGAGAAAAAAGATTTGGTAGGATCCGGATATGCATGTGTACCAAATTCCGTAATGACTGGCCGTTGAGCAATCATACCACGTTTATATGAATCAGATTCAAGAAATCGTTTTTCAAATTTAACAACTTGAGTTGATGATTCAATTTGAAATTTTGAGATCATTGCAAATCCATCAATAGCATGATTTACTGTAAAATTTCCATTGTCTAAATCCCATTTAGCAGGTCCAGTTCGTAAAAAAATTCCATTTACATAAGATGGGATGGATCCTATAAAAATATATTACAAATTAGTACAATTCGTTTGAAGTGCTTTCTACTTTCACCAGTGCTTTCCAGTTTTTAAGCAGAACTTACCGTTAATTAGAACAGTTTCAGGTTTCTTAGTTTCTTCAGCAGTTTGGAATAGTTTTGACACTTGAAGTTCAGGCATTATGTCTAAATATATTGTTAGTGTAGGTATAGCGTCTACTCAAGTTCAAGATCAAAGTTCTTACTGATTGTATTACTTGTAAATTCTGAGTAGTTTTATACCCCCGGAACGTACATGACGTTAATCTTTCTTTGGAAAACTGGTCAAGTAACTATTAAGTAAGGTGAAAAACCCCAAGAACTCGCTTTTTTAAAGATCAAGATGTTATATATCTGCACATGTTGTTGTATAATCCAGGAACACATGACTACTTACTACTACCGTTACGACGACGATGACGATGATCGAAACACATGAATGGATACCTGGAGGTGTGTTATGTGATCCTGTATCACATTGTTTTTTTACTATTGTTGGAAATTTAGATTATATAAATCTGAAAATCCCAAGAACAAAGTTTATGACCGAAGCAGGGCAGGGTAATGAATTTCGATGACAGTATCACTACTCGTCACTTCCCACATCTCAACGTATATAACAACAACAACACCGTAGTCACAAATACTAGTCTATTATGTATCTGCTAATTGGTCCACGATGAACATACCGCCGGGGTTTATTCATTGCGTCAATCAAGTTTTTTTTACAAGTTTGTTTGATTTTACTTGATTTAAATTAAATCTGATCTTTTAATTTAATATTCAACTTCATTTTCCTTCAATAACTTATTAATTTATTTCCTATGCATTTCCTTTTCTTCCGTAAACACAGGAAAAAAGGCAAGACAAGATCACTGACACACAGACACAACACAAACAATACAAGATCATCATAATATTTATCGATTAGAGATTTTATTTTGTTTTAATCTTTTTAAAGGTCAAGTTTAAGAAAATGAGGGAAATAGCCCGGCGAGACCAGCCCGAATTTTTATTTAAAAAATCGATAACTTTTGAACGGAGACCTTAACTGGAATTAGGCGCTTATTTTGTTATTCTACACACTATTACCTTTAATTTGACATATTATAGACATTCA